>JANHAO010009789.1:0-18104 GCA_026873985.1 Saraca asoca
CCTTAAATTGATAAGGGGAAAAGGGGGTGTGTTTGAGTTTAGCAGATTTTGTTGGATGCAGTTTTCTTTGCTCATTAGAATCAAGTTGCAACTCATGTCTTTGAAGAATTTGTATACACAGCATTCTGTAAAATTGCAATAAATTTGTGAAGCACTTAATGCATATAAAACTTCTACTGATCATGGTCATCACAGATTATCCGGCAAAACTTTGCATATTTATGCGAGGATGTGACTAGTTCAAAAATTACGAACTAATTGCTGCTAGATGGCATGGACCCGTATATGCTAACATTAGGAATTTTATTAACTAGAGTTTTCTTCAACTGCTTATGTTAATATCATCAATTGTTGTAAATTCTCATTTATATTTCCTAGGCTTTAGATATGACTCATACTAGTGCATGCCCTCCCACTGGTAGGAATCACTCAAAAGGTTTCATTGTTAGATGCCTGCTAAACTATCAAATTCAGTGGTGCTTAAGTATGACTTTGCCTATCAGGGTTGTTCGCGAAGGAAAAGAACGTCGGAGGCAATGGGCCCAAAAATTAACACCGCGGCCATCAAAAGCTAAGGAGAACTCTCAAGATGTTTCAAGCAATGAAACTCAGCAAGAGTCAAATGGAGGCACAGGGCTGCTTCCAGACGACATTGTTCAAATGCTTGCAGCTCGTGAGAAGTATGGCCTCCTTCTCTCTGTTAATGTAAGTATGTGTGACTGTTTAGACAAAACATCTAACAAACATGATATAATTTATTTGCAGGCAGGTTTTATTGTTAGACTCCGATGAAGAGAAAGCTGAAGTAAAGCCTACTTCAAGGAAGAAGAAATCAAAAAAATCCAGGTGAGGAATTTGATCCTTTTTATATTTGATGCATTGGTGTTTCTTTTCAGCCTTTAATTGAGTTCCTATTGTGAATTGCAGCTTGGAGCCTGTTATTTTGAGCGAAATTGGTCCTCCTCAATGCTTACAGAGTTCCTTAGAATTCTTGAAGAAAAGGAAAATGGAAGTTTCAAGGTCGTCTTCTGTTTTAAACAATTGCAACCAAGCATTGCGTCTCATTTCTTCTTCGGGTGTGCTGGGCAGGAAATGAGGATTTTCCTTTTAGCCGTGAAACTGAGGAGTTAGAAAACTTGATTGACCTGGCATCCTAATGCCATTGTTGGGTCTTTGCTAACTGCATTGTAACATAAAAATGTTCTCATTTTTCACTTGCTATAGGCAATTATCTAATTATGTTGTTGCTACGTAAAGCACCCTTCCAAAATCTCTTCTGCATCGCATTAAAAATATATTTTTTGGGAGATTATTTATACTCATAGCAAGTAACAGCCAATAAAGTTGAGAATTGGGATCCAAGTCCAACTAGGTCTGCAATTATCGTTCATCCAATTGGCTAAACAAGTGGTGGCACGTTAATTCCCCCCCCCCCCCTCCTCTTTTCTTTTAACTCCTTATTAGGAGGATGTCTGTAGGTGGTGTGGGATGATTCAGAAGTGATTGACTCAATCCATTGCTGTTCAAATTCCACGTCACAGATACAAAGTGGAGACTCATGGTGGTGGGCGAAGCCCATCTAAATGCAAGTGGAAAGATTCGACATGCATGAATCTACATAACTTCTATGCAATAAATTTATGAAAGAATTTCTCTAACAAGCATAATCATTAAGATGTTTTACTTATTACATAAAAAATAGCAATCTTTCTTCTGTTCTATGTTTATTGTTACAAAAGGATATGCCTGTGGATAATTGTATGCCTGTTGGCTTATTAATCTTCTGTTGGGCAGTTGGCTTTGTCATTTTCTGTATGAATCGTTAAGATGCAGGCTTCTATATGCTTATATAAGAGAAAAATTGAAAATGGGAGGAGTGAAGACAGGAAAAATAATAGTTCTGCTTAAAGTATACTTAATGCAGAAATTTTATACTTTGTAGAATGTTAACTGTGAAGCTAGTATGATCTAACTAAAGCGAGAATAAAGACACTATCAAATTTAAGCATTTTATTTCAGATTATTTCTAGGCAGAAATCACCATTTTCCATGCATCCAGTTTATATGCAGTTTCTTTCAATGAGACTAATAAAGAAAAAGCTTAAGAGATTTATTTGAGAGTAGAATAACAGCTGCATTCAGATGAAGTTGAACCAAGATATTCAAGGCAGAAGCAAAATAAAAACTACATCTATTCAATTACATTAACACTTGGTCAAATAGAAGAGGTTAAGGTTTCCTCTTGAACCTTGAAGTGAAAGTAGTCCTTGTGAGTGGTCAGCTTCATGATCAACTCAATATAAATCTTTTCCAGACTTGCCAACTTAGAGGAAAATTTGCAGCCCAAACCACAATTTCTGAAATATCATCCGGGGCTACAATAATAACAATCATCCGGGGCTATAATAATAATATGTTATCTATGGAGCAGAAAAAGCATCATCTTGTTCCTGCCATTTCTGCTCTCTATTATTGGCTTCTTCGTTTCCCAAGAGTGCTTCCAAAGCGCTTTTGAATTTGTTTAAGGATTTACGGTGACGAATACGTTGGAGCACAACTTTTTTGTCCAGTGTCTGAGATGAAGCTTTAGAGTAAGACTTCAAGTAAAGCTGGCTTGAGACAGACCCAACCGCAGCAGAATCTTTCTTCTCTGAGCTATCCATACTTACTTTCTCCGTCTCTGAGAAAGATGGCCGAGAAATCTTGAAAGCCATTTTCTTTTTCTTAAGAAATTCCCTCTTGCTGTTTATTAAAAGGAAATATAGTAGACTGGTAATGGCAGAGGAAATATATAGCCATAAATAACTAGGATTTGTCAGTTTTTTTCATGGCAAGTGGTTTCTTGGACTATCCACTATTCAGTGTTCCAAGAGCCTGTGGTTTTCTCAAATGGTGGAGGGGACAAAAAGTGCGTGTCACCAAAGGATTGAGGTTCAGTGCATTACAATGTTACCACCCAAATATTCAGTTGGCTGTAAACCGATGGATGATGCAATATTTGACTGTTCCTTGTAATTTGATTAGTAAAGACTAGAACTGAAATAAAACCTTTTTATTCACAAGTTCTTGCATCTTTTTCCTCCTTTTTTTGTTGTAATCACTGATTGGGGTGAATGTCAGATTGGTCATATCATCAAAATTAATTAGGACAAAGCCTTACCCACTAGCATATATTCACACCCAATCATATCGTAACTTCAAAATTCTCACTGGGTATAAGAAAAACTTCAGGTTAACTCAAGTCTAATAAAAAAAATTGTTAGGTAAATATATTATGCTTTTACGTTACCTTTCACGCATATATTTGATTAATCAATATTGTCACAAATAATAAGAAAGTTTATTTCTTTTTTTATTATTATTAATTATGAATTTCGATTTGACGGGAGCTCCAAATCGAATATAAAGGATGTTTTTAAACCCAAGACCAATTTGTATTTATTAAAAATAATGGAGGGACGGATCATTTTCGAATTACGAAAAAATGCATGTTATAACATTGTTTGAATTAAACTCCTTTCAACAATTATTTAAATTTTTTCTTCTTCAAAAGCTTATATTACTAAATACTTCCGTCTCAAGACTAGATGTGTATCAAGTTTCACTTCTGAAGAAAAGAAGAATATAAACAGATAAATATATTAAAAGGATAACTATAAATTTGCAGATCGATAGAAATCTTATCAAAGACACAAGACCTAGAGATTAGTACACAGATTATTTATCAAACAAGTGAAAGATAGGCTCCCTGGACAAAGAAGCACGCTCTGAGAGAGCAAGATTTGAAGAGGTTATTTAAAGTTGAAGGGATAGTTGATACCACATTGAAAGTGACAGCAAAAGACGAAAAACGGTGGGCTATATAAATTTGGTTTCGATAAAACCGAGGGCATTGCTTTTATCATACACGTTTCAATCCATTCCTGACGTAAAGTTATTAATGGAAATTAGAAATATAAATATTTAGTAATCTAAATGACAGTTCAACGACAAAGTAAAGTACGGAATCTTCAGAACCAGTGGCAAAGGCCTGCGAGGCCCAATCAGCAGGCCCGCCCTTTAGTAGGTGAATTACAAAAACCATTTATGTGGCCTGAATTCATTTTACTGTCAAAGTTTTTAACATGTCTCCTTAACGTTTTTCCATTATCGAAATATTTTTGCATTTTTTTCCGAGATGTAACAAATTTTAATATTTTATATTATCTGTCAGGTAATGTGGTATTCTAAAACTTCATCACTTTTTATTTGAACACAATTTCAAACCATCGTTTAATCTATTATCACCTCATTATTCTGTGACTTACAACTAATGACAAATCTTATTTACGTCAAAATATGCATAAAAAGGTTTAAGGAATTGCTTGATGATAGGCATATTTCAACTACATTGAAATAAAGTTCAATGACATACTCTTTTTCCCATCCATCAAGAGTGGTACTACTCTTCCAATTTTCATGTTATTTTTATTCTAGATATAACAATTTAAATTAAACTACTATGCTCTAAAATAAATGAAATTATCACAATGTATTATAATTGTCAGTGCGAATCATAAAGACAGTATTTTTTGTCAATTAAATGTGTAGTTTGGTATTACATTATAGCCACATCCAGAACTGGTCCCCAAACACAGAAAGTAAGACATTCTGCATTCACTACTATGAGCTGCAAGGCTAGTATAACACGTGTTCAAACATCCAACTAATGCAAGACAAGGACATTTTCATGCTCAAAATGGCCTTGTTTCCGCATGTCAAGACACATGCACAAGGGGGTGGCTTCAGCATGCTGTTTATGCCTCTTGTAAAGATAACAAATGATATAAAAGAGAACTACAGGCTTCACTCATCCTCCTTTTGGTCAATATAACTCAACAAGAAGCCACTAACTACTCTACGAGCTAAGGGGTTGGGAATACAACGACATAGACGTCCATCAATATATGCCAAAATGCCAGACAAGACAAACTTGCCAATGCCCCATTTCCAAATGAATTGCATTTTCTGAACATATGGACTGGGTTTTGTTGAGTCAATGGTGACATCGCCAACCTCTGACTGCCTTTTCGAATTTATACTGAATACAAACTTGTTAGTCTTCCTTCTCAGCATGCGAATTGCAAAGCTAACAAAGAGATGCTCACATAATGTCAGCACTGTAGGTCCTATTTTCCATTCCTGCAAGAGAGATCCTTATATCAAATATTTCAAATGCAATTGGGAAAATTACTTGGGTATGATGTGTGGGTAGCGGTAATGTATGAAGAAGTATCCACATTTTCCTTTTCAGAAACTATTATTCTACCCTTTTATTGACAAACATGAAACATATCAAAAGCAGTCAATAAGATAATGAAACTTACACTTTCTCCACGGAGATGGCGCAGAGGACGGGTAGTTTTTGAAGGATCTCCCTTCAGCAAAGCCTTACTGACAAGGAACTCCTTAACGCGATCCATGATCTCATTGATAAGGGAGTAATTTGGAGGTAGGTTTTTGAGGATAACCTAGACATGTACAGGATTTTATTACACAAACAGTACAATGTACAACAAATAGTCTGAAATTGTTTAGTTCAATGAAAAAATATTTGTGTGCTTTCTGGTATTTATTTTAAACAATTAAATCACTAAACTAGATATATTCATCACAACTCTTGAAATAAGGTTCCCTTGTTAAAAGTCCACTTGAAAGAAGATGAAAGCATACTCTAGAAGGGATGAAGCACAAATTTTCCATTTGGAATCAACTATATGGAGACTTAGGGCAACCTTACCTGATTATCAATAACTCTGACCCTAAGGTATTCTTGTCTATAAACTGTATCCAACATGGCTTGGATATATCCTTCAATATATAACTGCAGCAGTCCACATTTGATAAAATTAAGATAGATCCACAAGCTTGTAGTCTTGTAATAAATTTTAACAGTGTATATTAAAGTTATGAACTGTAGCATTAAGACTAAATATCATTCATACATAAACTCAGTCAAGTAATTTTCTAATTCACATTCTGAAGGTTATGTGTGCGTGCAGAAGTTGTAGTACAACATGAACACAAACAGTTTCCATTCCGTCAATTTCCCCTATATATATGTCTATATACATACTTCTTCCACCAGTCACTGTTCTCCACAAAGATACAACCTAAGATTGTTACAGAGGTTTGCCAACACACTTTAAAATTCCTCTAATACCATAGATATTATGTAATACCTCATCAACTCCTGGACTTCGATCAAGTGTGATCTTTCTGTCTGGGCCACCTTCCATCAAAGCAGTTCCCAGAAGTGATGGCTCCATAGCCAATTTTAATATTCCTTGGTGAAAGCCCTTGACCTTGAGAATTAAAATAGTCAAAACCCAAAGTGCCATTGTAAACACAACAGTGAATGAATCCCTTGTTAAACAAGGGTGACCACATCATTAAAAAAAAAGGTGGAAATTCTGTACCATTCCATTGAAACCATTTGCTTCTGCTCCATTGAGAACAGAGTCTGATATTTCAGCCACAGCTGAAAAAGCTACATTGGAACCTGCGGATCTCAACTGCATAACCATGATAAATTTATCATTATACTGAATCCCATAATCACATTTTCAACTGAAAGCCAGCAGAAGTTGAGAACAAAGATAAACTTACTGTTTTCCCTAGATCACCAAAGTAGCGCTTTGTACCCGAAAAACCTTCACCTTTGATACATTTACTGATCAATTTGAACGTACCTGCTCGGTAAGAAAGCAGCAAGAAAACAAAAATAAGTAATATAGCAACCATCATTAAATGAGGAACAAATCAATGTACTTGTCCTGGCATCATATTTGAAACCCAAGAAGCAATTATCTGTCTATCCACATAAAAGCAAACAAAAATTAATAAAGAACAGGAGTGAGTTAACCTTCCTACTTATCTATCTTAAATAACTTTAAATTTCACCTACGTATATAGGAAGTGATCTAAAGATAATCACCTAAAAACGAGTGTGCAGACGAGACAAATGATGTAGAAGATATACCTAAAGTGAATCCTGGAAGATTCATCAACCCATGGGAAGGATCAAAGAATGCATCAAGGGAGGATGAAGCTGAGTCATCAAAAATAGAAACAAAATCTGGTGGCAGCAAAGGGCTTCCTTTGGCAATATATATGGCCCTCATGGCATACCTGAATGAGCTCTTCAATTTTCAATCATGACTCAATGTAAGGCAAAAAATCAGAAAGATCGTATGTCAAAGGCTTACCATGAATAGTGCTGTGCACATTTAATACATAACTCACGCACTGTTATCAGAGCATGGGTGATAAGGACCCCATTCAGTTCTACAACCATATTTTTTATGGGAGGCACCTGGAAATAGAAAAATTAGGTTGAAACATGAACATTTACATGAATGCACAGCATGATTGGAAAAGGATAGAAAAAAAGGCTAATAAAGTGGGCCAATCAAACCTTAACCACACTATGAAGTAAAGACCTCAGAGTCTCCTGCGCTGAGCTATAATTTAAATGTGATTCACCAGGAATAAAATTTGCAGTGATCTACAAAATGCAGGATAAATGTGTTATTATTATTTAAGGGAAACCAAATATTCAAGGTAAAGGATGGGAAGGGCAATAAAGAGAGAAGGAAAACCTTTATTGGATGGATCTCGAAATGGTCAAAGTAAAACCGCTGACTCTCTGAGTTACTAAGAGACGTTCTCCAAAATGAAGCAATTTTCATTAATGTCTCCTCATCAAGGTTCAAATCAATTGGCTGCATAAACAAAGAAGTGTCAAATCATAAAAGAGTACAGCCAATTCATGTGCAGATATTCAAGCGTTAAATTCGTTATCCTGTTATTACATAGTACTGGCTTCCAACAATATCAAGTGGAAAAGCAAATAGCAGAAGGCAAACAAACAAATAACCTGCAAAACATAAAAAAATAGAAAAGTGGAGAGACCAACTTTACCTGAAGAAAAATTGATGAGTATTTAACTTGCTTCACATTGGAACTGGATGCAAGCATGACAAAGGCAACATTCAACGCACTATCATTTGCATCGATGTAATCTAATTCATGTCTGCGAAGCATTGATGCATAAGGAGCTCCATTCCACTTAAGCTCGAAATTCAAGTACTGAATTAACAAAGAATAAGGTATTATCAACATTCTCACTTCACTGAAAAATTACCACAGAATATCTAAAAAACTAAACATAACAAACATGAAGTGCAACAACTTGCAGATGTTAGTCATTGGATTGAATTAAACATATCTAATCATAGTACCTGCACATTGAACTGATAATATTTCTGGTCATTGTCAGAAACATTAATTAAGCTCAGGTTCCCAAGCCTTGCAACTGTAAATGGTGTAAAATCTGTAGGTTCATTACCATCTCCCTCCTTCAGAAATTACCAAGTCAAAGGTTATCAGTAGCAAGTATACAAATGTTTCTCCATTACATATATGGGTGCAAAAAAAATTAAAAGACATAACCATAAATGCTATACTTGTGTCGAGTAATCATATGGACTGGGAGAGACCTTCTAAAGGGCCAAGCAATTAGCTACCATAAAACATCTTATCATTGTCTTCCTAGCGGTTTTTGAAATTGGACTGCTGATGTAACCATCTTTGTTCAATCCTCAATTACTGATATACCTCAAGCCTTTTATTTAAATTTACTTTTCTGGGATGAATTGATCTAAGAGCCAGGCACAAACTAAGAAATGCAATCTATGATCTGGAAAAAACAGTGAGCAATATATTTTCACATTCCAGAACCAAAATACTATGTGTATAAGTCATACTTGCACACAGTAGCAAGCATAAACCAAAAATGTGGAAAAAGAAAGCTCTACAAGAATACATACATATATGGTATCAATGAAACCAAGCACTCAACACAAATTATGATACCTGTTTTGCTTGCTCAAGTAGGTGAACTGCAAGCTGAGAAACTCTAAGTTGAACTTTTGCAAACAAATTAAGAACCGTATCTCTCTTGAAACTATCAGAGATCTCACAAATTCGCAAAACTCGGGTGGGCCCGTCTGCATATATTTCATAGCCCACTTTTGCCATCTCCATGCCATTTAGCTCAGTGAAACCCACCCTCAGATCTCCAGATCTTTTGTCTGGAAGCAAACGTGGAGCCAACACTCTTTGTTGCCCCACTTTGTAAAAGGGCTTCCACGATCGTACCTTATCCAACTTAATTTCTCGTAATTGAAGGCTATCTACAAGAAGAGGCACACTGCTGTTAGATGTCATATAAACATTTCTAGTATCAATAACTCGTATTAGATACACCAAAAACCAGAAGGCCACAAGGACCATGGAGCTAACTTAGTGGGATCACAAAATGCTTTGTGGAATGAATTTACTTTAGCTTCTTCTTTTTCTTTTTTTTTGTTAAATCTTATAGAAACTGTACAGTAGCTAATTAACAATGAGAAAAGAGCATTGAATTTAAGTAGCATGTTTAAAATTTGTGTCAAAAAACATTGAGAGCATCACATCATTACTGGGAATAAATTAAAAAGAGAGAAAATAACAAGATTTGAACCAGCACCATTGATGCGTACAACCAACTTATGAGGAAGAGTCAGATCATCCCAGACATAATCAGTACAGCATGAAGATCCAAGAACCTCTGGCTCTATTGAACCCTGGGAAATTCTCAAATGATGCAGGAAGAGAAATCCATGTCAAATTTAGTAAATGGTTAAGTCTGAAACAAATAAAAATACACTACCTTTTGATAGTAAGTTATTGATAGATCATGCAAGCAATTCTCAATTCGATATGGTAGACTCATATTTGGTGGCTTGTGGAAATGCAAAACAAGTGTAGATCCTTCCTCTACCACATGGACAGCTGCAAATTGTGTCATGTTGCTATTTGGAACCACTACAGGATTAATTTTTCTGAATTTCAGGAAAAAACGTCCCAGTGAAGCTATGCACACTGGTCCTGACCATCCCAAACCAGGCTCATTTGTTTGAAACTGAACATATAACAAGGAATTTTCACTGGAGCTTCTGTGCTTTCTGATAAAATTTTCAAATAAATTGAACTCTCTTTTCTTGTTAAATCCTTCCTTCAGCTGTAGTGTTACTCTCTGTTTACTGCTAATAGAGATAATGCCCGCCTCATCATCCTTCACAGGGACAAAATTACTTACACATGTGATTAAAAAACCACACTGTAAAAAGTATGTAGTGAGAGCAAACCTGTAAATAGCATTGCCGGACAGTGATACATCCTTCTGATTCATTCCAAATGACATATCGTGGCACCAAAGTCACAGCTTGTGATGGCACACCAGTTTCTCCTGAAGGACCAGTAGACACCCCAAGCTTTATTAGAGACTTGACCCCAGAACCTTCCTCTTTATCAAAGCTTATTTCTGTAAGGCCTGATAAAGCATCCAAGTCTAAAAGTGCTTCAGATGTACGAGCTTCCATCAGTTTAAGTTGCACTTTTTTGGATCTGGAAAGTGGGTTCAAATATAATGTTATAGAAAAATGCAAATGCGTTGTAATTCATCCAAATTTATGTACACAAATTGCATATAATACAAGTGATGGAAAACAAATCATCTTACTTCAAGAACCATGATCTGGTTGACTTTGGGGGCAAACACAAACCTAGCTCCAAAGGAATGCTGGAATCTAATTTGTCCAATTCAATCCTGCATATGGAGGGCATCCAGTTAATCGAGAATGAATAAAGAATGAAGTTCAAACACCAATAGTCATCTTTTTTGTTTCAATGTGCAGTTGCTTGGCCACTTCGGAATTGCCTGTTTTGGTGTTTGAGAAGCAGCGGGGTTGTGCAGCATCTTTGAAAATTTTTGTCAATCTATTGCAATTTGCAAAGGCTTTGGAAGTAGGAAGGACTTTATGATCCTTCAGAAGTGTGCTATTTATGCTCGGCTGCTGTGCTTATGATTGAAAGAGAAATGCTAGAATTTTCCAGCAGAGGACCCTTCCATCCATCTTCTATGAGATAGAGTTGGTTTCTATTCTTCTTTGTGGGTATCAGCACAATGTTTTTCAAGGGCGTTTCTCTTTTGTTATGGATTCACAAGGGGATTGGGTGATCCCACTTGAGCAGATGCTTGTTGCTTTATAGCCTGTGTTCTATTGAAAGGGATTTCTTCTCCTCCTCCTATATATTTTTCTTATAAATCTTCTTCCTTCTATCAAAAAAGAACTAACAAAAACCAGACCCTAGAATCATGTCAACTTTCCAAAAGTGTAGAAACTACCTGGACAGAGGCCTCCTTTTAGTTGCAAGAACATAAACCGGGAAGTCTGTATTGTTCTTCAAGGAAAATGGCGTATAAACAACAGCCTGCAAGCAGTACTAATGATTCATAAGATATTAGACTAATCGACCTGGTCAATCAAATGATGCATGATATAAAAATAGATGACCAGAAACCAAGACATGATTTAACATTAGAACTAGATTCATTTTTTTACCATGAGAAATTTAAATTTGCCCCCATAATTTTTTTTCAGCAAAAGATACTGCGATTTTCTTTATGAACAAAACAGTATGTATTACGTAAATATAAATTAAGTGTTTGTTACATGATATTACACCTGAATTCTTCTTTTAGTAACACAATGAGGCCAAAACCTATAGAGATAGACGAAATGAGCAATGAAATTACAAAGAACATTGCAAGTTAATATCACTTTATTCACTTGAATTCTAAAGAAATAACAAAGAAACTAGTTTTTTTTTTTTTCTTTTCTTTTCTTTGCAAAGCGCCTCACACTTGTAAGTTTAAATTATATTTTTGTTTAGTTGCTTTAACAAAATGGAAGATGCAAATTTATTTAACATGTTTGATCAAATTAAGAAAAATTATTCATAATTAGTTAAATATCACTTGATTAATCTACAAATTTTATGTTCTAAATAGGAAATAGATCATACTATCTATTATTTATTCTTGAATAAATTACTTCACGACTATATTATTTTTTAGTATGTTAGAAATAAATTTTTGAGAAAACATTGAAGGGAAACACTCTTTCCTATTCAATAATTTTGCTGAATATTCCACTGAGTTTATTAAAAAATTTAAATTTAATTCAAAAATTTTACTACAGTTTCAAATGAGAGAAATAATTATTTGTTTTTATCTAAGTAATTTAGATAAAATTATTTGATGTAATAAATTAAGTTTTTTTAAAATATAGATTTCACTTTATTTTACGTATGTTTTTATGTCCCCCCCAAACTCAGCCAAAATTTCAAGGCCCACCACCAACTAGACAAATGAGAATGGTAAATTGAAAAGAAAGTAGCACAACCTCTAGCATTCCCCTGCTCCCACGGTACAATCTCAAGGTAGCGAAAAATTTTCCACCATCAAACTCCAAATCGATATCCAGATGTTGAACCTCATTGTTCTGCTTCAGCAACTTCTTCATACAGTCGCTACTATTCACTGGCTTGGAACTCGAATTAAAAGTAGCTAAAGTAACAGTGAAGTATATAACTGTGGGATTGGCATAAAAGTCAACTGTAGAACCACATGATATGGTTGCCTGCTTCCCAAAACGGTCATATCCAGTTGGGTTGGTCTGATCTTCACCACGATAAAATAGAAATTAAATCAGTACTGAAAGGAATACAATCTTCAAAATATTCATTCCCTTACCTGTTTCACTTAAAAGGACGTTTATCTCAGAGTGCAATAAATTGGTCATTCGTACAGTAGGAAGAATATATATTTCTTTCTGATCTTGCAATGAAACTGGTGAATTCTCGTTAGGCTTTTCTGGTGATGAAACAGGGACATCTCTGCTTATTGTCTGAATCAGAAAATGCATACTTCCAACACATGCACCTTCAGACTTGAAGATGCAATGTGCTGTGCTAAAGGAACATCTAACTGACTTTACAAACAAAGCCTTTCGAATTCTGTAGTTTAACTTATCAAATATCCCAGAGAGACGAATGGCTTTTCCACCTTTGATATGATCTGACCAGTCCACAGAAAGAGAGCTTCTAGAGTTAATCAAGTCCCCTGTCATTTCAGGCCTAAAGGAAAATAAGAAGTTACCTGAAAATTAATCGTTAAACCACAACCTCAGGAACAAGGTCAAAAAAAAAAAAAAACCAAAGGTGTCAGACAAAAGAAATTAATGGATACTTGAAAAGGAAATATACCAACACTTAAAGACATCAAAGCCCTCTTTACCCCCCCAGAGAACTTTATAGCATCAAACATTGCCATGGAATCATCAATAGAATCCCCTGGTTTTAGCAACACAGATGCAAATTCCTCTTCTTTTGGTTCGGATCTCTGGAATTGTAGCTCCATTGGAAATCCAGTTTCGTTATGTATTCTAAACAAAGGAGAAACCACAACTGACAAACCGTCCTAGGAACGAGAAAAAAAAAGGCCATTAAAGATTACAAATAAGGTAAGATGATTATCTCTATGATTGAATGGAATAGAGGAGTAGAGCAATAAATCTGTAGGAATACCTCTGTTTTTCTAGAAATGTTTACCACAAGAAATGGCCCAGGGTAAGTTTTAGAACCTGTTAGGATGAAAAAGGTAAGGTCAGCTTTTCTAGAAGCCACATGATCTCGAATATGTAAACAATTTTCACAACACTACCTTAGTGAGACATTTAATAGTACAACCACAAATATTGAGAAGATACAAAATCCTAGACCATACAATTTTCTCTAGCCATAGGTACGAAACAGAATAATCACATATGACTATGGAAAATATTATCCTTGTCAGTCATACACCCTTATAGCAGATAATCCTAGACCACCATACAATTAATTATTTAACTTTAAAGAAGAAAAAACCAAATTTTTTAATTTAAATGAAAACAATGCATAACTTATGAAATGTTTTTCAAATACCTGGAAGATTACAACTATGGAAGGAAGGGTGAAAGAAATCAAAATCATTGTTTTTGCCAAGGAAGCATGGTAATAGGAATAATTTAAAATAGGACCAATAATGTGCATGTCAGATCATTGCAATTTTCAGGGGCTACAGATGCAAAACTTTGTAATGATGTCGTAAGCACACAAAAGTGGTTAACAAAAAACCTTCAATTGACATGATTCGCGTTCTCCAAGCAACTGCCTGTCCTTCTGAAAGAGAAAGATGAATGGAAGAAGTTGTAAAGGACCCAGTATCAGCAAGTTGGATAGAAACATGGGTCGCAACTTCTGAATATTGAGTCGTGAAACCAGAGTGCCTCCTGGTCACATAACAATTTTAATAATCAATCTACTGGGAACCCAGCTCTAACTATTAAAATTTATGATTTTCAATGACATAAATATGAATCAGAACCAACTTTTTATGCATATCAAATTATATAAGACACTCCCAAAAAATATACAATTAAATTACAACAAATATGAAATCTATGTTATCATGAGTTCTCTTATAAGCATACCTGTATTGGGTACGTATGCAAGAGTATCATACACCTATCCAAATTCAGATTAGTGTGCATTACATGTCCATATCCATGCAAAATAGACGGTTAGTAGGGATGAATTTTGATTCAAAAAACAACCTTTTTGTATCATAAGGCAAACAGACATATCTACCCATTTTTATCAAGACCTACCCATCAATAAAATAAGGTCTTTGTTTAAAGTCAGATTTATAATCAAAGCATTGGCTAAGTAATTTCATTAAAAACTAGTTAATGAGGAATATGCATGCTTTGCATGAATAATGACACTTAAATTAATGGGGAAATAGGAGTTCTTTTTAGAGAAACTACACAGTGCAGTATAAGATGTTGTACCAAAAAAAAAAAAAAACCTCTTTGGATAAGATGTTGTATACAAGGCCATCTATGATGGATGAATACCATTTAGATACCTTAATGAAATGGAACTGGACTGTTTTCTGGCTATTGCTATTCTTTGCTGATTGAAGTGAAAAAGAAGATTTAATCCTGACTGATTCACCACCTGCCATTTTGCAAGTGGTGTTTAGTTGACAGCATAAGTGTGGCAGAGCCAGAATAACTAGCAGATTGAACTCAAGTTATTAAGACACAAAAGAGAAGGCAGGCAAGATAAAGATGTAGAGAGTCACAAATAAAAAATTATCAGGTTATATAAATAAAAGCAGAAGTCAAATCCGTTTGCTTTTTCTGAAAGGTAATGATTAAGTAAATACACTGGGTGTAGCACCTTGCAGCAGTTAGCCAGACTCAAGGAGCTTCGCAATGAATAAGGACCAGATAGATTCAATTTCCCAATCATGAACAGAAGCATATCCAGTGAAAGCTCACTCAGTGATATATTCAGCTGTCAAGATGACATGAAACTTCAGAAAATGGCAACATGGTTTCCAAGTGAAAGTAAATAGAAATCAGATACAATTCTAATTACCTCCTTAGCTTTGCAAAAGAAATTAACAGGAACTGCATGAGATGCATAAGCTGAATGCAGAGTTTGAAAATTAGACCGGCAAAAGATGTAGATTTCAACTGGATATAGAAGTTCTCCCCTAGAATCAAGTAACCATAAAGGGATTATCATGAAAAGTAGTTAAACTAAAGTGTTAAGAGGTAAAAAAGGGTGTATAATTTAATTAGGTATTTAAACTGACCATAAATTTCTTTGAGTATCAAAATAATGCACTACAGCAGTTGATGTACTTATGACCCTGGATTTTGTCTCTAAACTTTGAATAATAAGTTGCATGTTGTTTATGCATCCACGAATTAGAGGAAATAAGTCTTCTGTCTCTGAAAGTTCATGAACAACATTTAGAGAAATTTTATCAATTTTAATATCAATATAGGGAAGACCCTTCCAAGAAATTCTTTCTTGATCCATTTGCACACTAGCATGAGAAGCCCTTCTATGGTAACTAGCTGGCTCTGTAACATTTCGAGCAACTGAAAGGTCATGAAAAACTTTGAACTTAAATGGACTCCCAGGCTTCCTAACAAACTCTGGAACACCATCGACAAAAGCAATGGCAGAGTCATTCTTTTTGTTAACAAGGTAGAAAGTCCTCTTCACCAATTGATTGCAAGCCTCCCAATCAGTTTCTCCTTTAGAGTTGCCACCCTCACAAGGATGAACTCTCCAAAGTGCACTTCCACCATCATTAGTGCAGGATATGTCAACAAAACATGATCCTGGACTATAATTCAATCTTAATGATTCACCCTTAGAATTTTTAGCATACAATGATATCAGGGAAAACCACAAAATTTTAGACTTCCATCTCCTTTGGATGCAGTGTTTGACCTACACAAAAATTATAGCCAATACATATACAACACAAGTATGATTAAATCCCAAAAACTAAGACAACAAATAATATATCCAACTGGAGACAATTTAATAAGATGAAAGGAAATTTCATCTAAAGAAAAAGCCCTGAAAAACTAAGATGATTCACAGAATGCAATTTTCAAATCCAAATCTCAGACATAAGATTATCACCAATAACAAGAACAAGCACAGTTCTTGTTTTAGATCATTTCCATGACATGTTATTGATGAAGATATATTGATGGACAATCAGGCAGAACTTGTTCTCAACATAGGGATCAGGTGTTCAGAAGGTACTGTTAGAATTATGCTATATATTAGGAAATTATCTTAGATTGATTATGATTGATTCTAGGTGTTAGATTATGTAAATATGTATTGTATCATACTTGGGTCCTTGATTCTGGTGCTTCTGATCATATCTCTGGTAATCCTTTTTTACTTTCTTATTTTACTCCGTCAACGTCTTTACCTTCTGTCACTTTGGCTGATGGCTCTAAGCAAGTTGCTACAGTTGTAGGTAGTGCAACACCATTACCCTCCGCACCTTTCGACTCTATTTTGTACCTGCCTAATTGTCCCTTTAATCTCATTTTTGTTAGTAAACTTACTCATACTTTGAATTGTTCTATCACTTTTGACCATAACTCTGTTTTTCTCCAGGATCGCAATAGGACATAAGTTACAAGGACTTTACCATCTTTCCTCTTCCTTTGTTGCCTGCACTGCTATTGAATCTCCAGCTCTTCTTCATAATTGTTTGGGCCATTCCAGTTTGTCCAAGTTTCAGAAGATGGTTTCAGGCCTTTCCAATTTATCAAGTTTTAATTGTGAGTCCTGTCAACTAGGTAAACAGTCAAGAACTTTGTTTCCTAAGCCTGTCAATAATCAGGCTACGTCCCCATTTGCTTTAGTTTATTTAGATATTTGGGTTCCTAGTCAAATCCTGTCAACCTCTAGTTTTCAGTACTTCGTAACTTTTATTGATGATCATTCACATTGCACTTGGTTATACTTAATGAAAAGTCGTTCAAAATTACTTTCTATTTTTTAATCTTTTTGTGTTTAAGTTAAAACACAATTCAATACCACAAAAAAAAAAAAAAATTCTTCGAAGTGACAATGCTCCTGAGTATTTTTTCATGGAATTTAATCAATTTATGTCTTCTAATGGAATTTTACATCAATCATTTTGTGCATATACACCTCAACAAAATGGGGTCCTTGAATGTAAAAATCGACATTTAATTGAAACTGCTCGAATCTTGTTGTTGCATCATAATGCTCCCTTCCGTTTTTGGGGTGATGCTGTAATTACTGCATGTTATCTCATCAACAACATGCCCTCTTCTGTTCTTCAGCATAAAATTCCTTATTCCATATTATTTCCTGATTAGTCATTGTATGACCTTCCTCTTCGTGTTTTTGGTTGTGTTTGCTTTGTTCATAACATGACTCCTTGATAGGATAAATTGTTAGCTAAGTCTAATAGGTGCATCTTTCTTGGCTACTCTCGCCTTCAAAAAGGTTTCAAATGTTACTCCCCAAACACTCAACGGTACTATATGTCAACTGATGTCACCTTCTTTGAGTCATCTCCATTCTATTCTTCATCTATCAAACCACAACAAAACTTGTTGAGAGAAGTCCTCCCTATTTCTTATATTCCTCCTCCTCTTCATCCACATCCTATTGTTCCCGAGTCTACTGTAGTTTGTGGGAAAAATTGTTGTGTAATTGATTGAAAGTAATAGAGTATATATACAGAAATTAGTTAACAGAAATCCCATATA
>JANHAO010009790.1:0-18262 GCA_026873985.1 Saraca asoca
GAACCTGACTTTACATTGCGTTCTTTTCCAGTGGCTTTCCAATAACCACATTCCGTTGCTCTCTTGCTTTGGGAGCCATTTGGGTGGTCGAAGTGCCGAAAAATGCCAGTCGAGCTAGCCAGGCCGAGAGAGAGAGAGAGAGAGAGAGAGAGAGAGAGAGAGAGAGAGAGAGAGAGAGAGAGAGGCCAGGGGAGAGGAGAGAGGAAACTGGAATTTTCCTGAAAAGGGGAAGGGGAGAAAAGGGGAAGGGGATGATGATATAGGTTTTTAGAGGATTCCAACGGACATTCCAACGGAAATGTCCATTGAAAATCGAAAAAATGCAAATTCCATCGAAATAATCCATTAGAATGTCCGTTGGAAATACAATTTTTTGAAAAAAAAAAACGGAGCATTTTGATTTTTGGCTATTCCAACGAACATATCCATTGGAAGGTTCTCTCCAATGGAATTTCTTACGGACTATTCCAACGGAATGGCCATCCTTGGAATGTCCCACAAATCGCTTTTCGTAGGAATATCCGTTGGAATATTCTAACGGATATTCCTACGGATTCTAGTCCGTTGGAATATATTGTTGGAAAATCCTGTTTTTCTTGTAGTGGTTCTTTGTCATACTTTGTTACAAAATTCAACGTTCTGTTGATCCTTATAGTTTTGAGGAATCCTCCACTCTCATGTGTGTAATTTCGTATGCCACTGTTGTGCCTTTTGATGTAAATCATAATCATTTAGAGCAAATATCTTTATATATTTTGTTATTTCCAACCGTATTACTTCATCCAGATCTACGAAAAGATCGGCATCTTACTTTTTTTATGTGAAAAACCTATCTTGGAATCAAAACTTTGCAATTTGTGAAATTTGGCTCAAAATAAATTGACATGCCTGGTGGGTCCTAATTAAGGTATTTCTAGTCTTTACTCTTAAATGATCTTTAGAAATGGTACTATTTTATTAGGTAATTCAGAAAATACGTCTATTGTAAGTTCTCAAAATGACCCTCAAAATGAAGAGGGCCTGTCGATAATGAAAATGCTGTTAAAGCTGGTTTTGTTGATTATATGGTTGTTAACAACTAGAATAATTAAAATAATACATAGAGAAACAACCAAAATTAGAACCAAAATAGAAAAATTCGATAAGAAATACTGAATAGAAATCAAAATAATAACAATAATTTGGCTAGAAATGTACCATGGGACAATAATGGACTAATACTCAGGGGGCCAATGTCCTATGACATGCCATATTTCCCACAAACAGACTGAAATTACCATGGAAATCCATTTGTTCTCAGTCCTAAAAATGTTGTTGTTTTTTGATAGTAGATGAATGAAAATAATCATGATATGGTTTGCAATATGGTCACAGCAAATTGTGACCATACTTTGACTAATGCTAGAAAATAATGCCTTGAGTCAATAAAAAAATAAATCAGACACTAGAAAGAATGGAAGTCCATCTAAACAACAATGGTTAAAATGCTAATAATAATGATTATAACAATCATAATGATAAAATGAAGCATGAAAATGTTGAAATGAAGAACCTGAAATGAAACGACTAGGGTATGGTCAAATTAGAATACTTCAATATGGGAAGGAAATGATTCAGAATGATAACATGCAAATTCTAGTAAATCCAAATCATAATTAAACTTTTTTATGATGACTAGAGCAAAATATCTAATTTTTGGTCAAATAATTGTTGAACCAATTAGGAGGACATAGTCTTTATCCTGATATAGGGGTGCATTTGCAAAATTGATAAATCAGGTAGAGCCCTAGAGGATTTAAATTGCCATAAATTACAACATTTTTTGATGAAGATAATGAGTCAACAATTGAACATATAACTAAATTCACTACAGAATGTCAAGAGTTAGCAGGGAATGAATATTCAAAAATGAAGTTTTTCCCTCTGTCCTTAACCAAAACTATTTTTGTTTGGTATTTAAGGTTATTATCAAATTTTGTGCATTCTTGGACATAGTTAGAAAATTTGTTCCATTATCAATTTTACAGTGGTGAAATGAGGATTAGTTTAACTAATCTATAGAATATAAAGAAGTTACCTATGGAAAGTATTGATGATTACCTCAGGTTTTGACAAGCGAGAAGCCTCTATTTTACTCAAATAGCATAATCTGAGATAGTTAAAATTGTTGTGGTAGGTTTTGATTTTGCAATTAGAAAAAAGCCTTATCAACCAACATATAACTAACATGTCTCAATTAGTCGAAAAAGTAAGGTAAATTGAGCAATTGCATAAAGAAAAAGAGAAGAAAATTAATAAATTTTCATTTAAAAAGAAAAAGTAGTCTATATAAAAGAAGAAGAAATAGAGAATGAAAATGAAATATATCTAGTCGAATTAAAACCTAGACCTACATATGTTTGTCATTTACTAAAAAAATGCAGAAGTGAAAGATAAGATGGACAATATAAATAAGAAAAATTATTCTTTCAACGTAAATAAGGTAGATCAAATTTTTTATATATCATAGATAAAATTGTTTGATGGCCACAGGATTTTGACTAAGGAAGAAGTCAAGGATCGAAAATACTGCAAATATCATAACATGTTTGGTCACACTACTAACATTTGTGTAGGTTTGAGGGATATGATTGAAAAAAGCTATCAAACAAGGACACCTTAGGTTTGTGGATCAAGGAAAAGAAATGATGATAGACAAAGATCCTTTTTCAACAAGTGCATATTATGTTAAACCCTCAGAATCAAGTGAAGTGAACATAGTCAAGGTGGACATGGTTACCATTAATGCATATAATGATCCTTTAGATACACCTTTCATACCTGAAGCCTATCTAGAAGAAGGTGAATTAAATTTAAATTTTTTGAAAAGGATCGACATCAAAGGTGGGATAGTAAAAATGTGTCCCCAATGCAAAAGGTATTATGATGAGGTAAGAGTCTTACTTGCCAATTTAACACAATGAGACTGAATAGACCCAAAGGAAAAAGAAAAGGTCAAAAAAATCACCTTGGCTATCCAAAGTGGTACAGTTGTCAGGAAGGAAGATAAACGGAAGGAGAAATTAATGGCGGTCAAAGAAAAAGAGGATACAAAAGAGAAGTCCATCTTTAAAAAAATTAACTTTCACTATCAAAATCAACTAAACAAAAAGAAAAAAAAATTATTTTGACCTAACTCAAATACCTCAAGGGGACATACTAAAAGAAAAGTGGTTAACTAATGAGACATAGTCAAGCAAGAGATGAATATGGAAGCCCAAAATCCTAAAAAGGTAGAATAAATGATACAGTCCTAATTACCAACCCCCACCTTCGATGAGAACTACAAAATGTTGAATGTAAAGACAAACTGCTTTTAGGAAGAAACAAAAAATGGGCCATAATTTGACCAAATACCATTAAGTCTTTGAGAGTTAAGCGGTGCAAAGAAAGAGTAGGAGAAAATGGAATTGACAAAATATTTGAAAACTAAAGGCCAAAAAATGGAAATCAACATAGTATGTGTTTTTCTAATGAATTTTTCAGTGAGTTCCAAACAAGGCTCCACTTATGATTTTTACGATGAAAATGGTCGTAATGAGATAGTCATTTTAGATGAAAATGCCTATGCTTTCTTCGAGAGACCAATAAAACAAATGAAAGGCCATTTATGACTTTTACACAAAAAAGCACTTGTTGATGGAAATCACATCTTGGTCGATGGTGAAGCTTCTATGAATCTAATGCCAAAGTCAACATTTTTCAAACTCGAAAAATCCATCTAAGATTTGGTGCCATCAAACATTGCAGTGCCAGATTTTAATGGAAAAATGTCAACATCAAAAGAAGTGGTATTAATCAATCTGAAGGTCAGGTCTATATCCAAACAAGCTCTTTTCATAGTGGTTCCATCCAAATCAAGTTACATCCTACTATTAGGTCAAAATTGGATCCACACAACTTGTCACGACTCAAATCCCTAGCCATGATTAATGTGAATATCAATCCTTGATTGATATCACCAGCCTCTAACTTGTTTTCTATTATCCATTTTAGCTTATACTTGTATCAATATTTTCTAATTATATTTATTTGTAAGAAAAGGAAGACACATTGATATATAAATATAATTTTTATAATTTACTAGGGCATTACCCAAATAATGTACATGTCTTTGGAAACATCATTGTCAGCGATTTGACATCAAGTTTTAAAAAAATATGAGCCATAAGTCATCCCTTATGCTACCCCATATGTCCACACAAGGGCAAAGGTAAACTAAAAAGTTAGCTCAACCTATAGCTTATCATAGAACCAAAAGTATTGGTTAAACTAACTAAGTTCTCGTGCATACCTTATAATCCTATTATATATAGAATTTCAAAAAAGTAGCAAAAATGAAGTCTGATGGTAGATACCAAAAGTATAGCCCTATTATATATAGAATTTCAAAAGTTAGATCAACCTATAGTTTATCATAGAACCAAAAGTATAGGTTAAACTAACTAAGCTCTCATGGCATCCTGTAGCCTACTATATACAAAATTTCAAGAGAGTAGTAAAAATAAAGTTTAATGATAGATACCCTAAAGATCAAACCATCCCATGAACATCATCAATAAGACATTGGGGTTTCTAAGGGTATAATTTCCATATCATGCAGGACTTCACATCTTGCTATGTTTAGTATGATAACATAATGAATTCTAACTTTATATGCTCCTAAAGGACTCGATACGATGATGTCAATAGTTGCTTTAATGAGATCAACATCCATCCTTATGTTCTGATGGTGGGATAGTGACAATATCTTGAGAATATGAAAAATGTTTCACAAAAGAGTGAATCTGGGGCTTAGTAAGATAAATCCTTACCTAACTTATGAATTTACCAACAATAACAAAGGCATATACATCATAGCAAATGTAATCATATTTTATACCAGATTTAATAGATAAGTCATGAGGTCAAAGAGACTAACCTCTGAATAGTGTTGCATAATATTATCATTAGCACATTATAAAGAATCATGATTTTCTTATGGCCTCCAGTGGTCATCATCAATCTTCACATTTTTCATATTGTTTTATCATATCGTTGGACCATATCATTTTAGCATTTCATAGAATAACAATCCAAATAAGTAAGTGAATTAAATAATAAAAAACAAGATTCTCCTTGTTACTTTATTCCACTGTAATCCACACAATCGTTAGCCTTGTCCCTTTAAGTTCCATCTTATTTCCATGCTACATAATGGAATGTGTAGATTCGAGATCCAATTCATATTCACCAGCTCATCATATCAAACACATTTATTTATTGTCAATCATCATCCCATATCTTATAAGGTATTCTCAAGCTTTCAAAAATTGTGAAGTAGCATTATAATTTATAACTTATTGAACTTACCCATATTATTCTTTACTTAAGTTTTATAGATAATAATCAAGAGTATAATTTCTTTATTTGAAGCTAAGAAATGACTTTCAAGGGTCGATATTAGTGAAATTCATAACACATTCAATACAATGCTAGTTTTAAGCTTAATCAATCATTCAGTCATTTAATCATTTTCTAAACCCAACCGTACAATCTATACAACTATAGAGAAGAAGTTATAGGCATCACATAATTAGCTTATAGCTTTTTAAAAATATTTCAACATACCTCTAGGGCTCACGATTCAAATCACCCTTTTATACACGTATTTCACGATCATGATCACAAAACAGAGCATGCATTTAGGTTATTATAATTCAAATCAAAAATTGAACTCATTTTGCATGATTCAAATCAACCCTTCCTAGCCCTATATTCAATCTTGATAGTGATTCAGATTGCGTGCAATTTTAAACTTCCCAGAGGTTTGAAACTTTAGGTGAGCAGACACGTATTCGGAACTAAAACTTCATAGTCAAATCAAAGCTTTCATATCTAACTTTTGTGATCCTAATCGTGATTATACTTGAATTGCAAGTTTCTGGGCTTGTGATCATGCTCACAATCCTGATTATATGTCTAGATTCATACAAGTTTATAATGCAAGTATGCATTCCTACAAGGACAACTCTTATTTTCTTAGTTAAGCTTTATAAACTATCTCAGCCAACCTTTAATCACAAAGAAACTAAGCATTTTGCCAAGCTTTTCCAATCATAAAACTATGTTTATATTAACTACTCCAATCAAATTCAATCTATGGCATAAAACTACATAACACCCATTTTCCTCAACTTAAACAATTCAATGATTCATAATCAATTAGTTGTTTTACAAGTCACAAGAGAGTAAGAATTACTCATACAAGTGGGTGAGAATAAAGAGGTCAAAAGAATCCAATGATGTTTTTTAATGCTCTTCATGAATAAGAAAGAAAGGCATGTTAGATTCTTAGATTTTCAAGAGTTTTCTTTCATCAAGTAGTTAAATACCATTAGATTATGATTTCATTCCATAGAAACAAGCTAGAAATAGAAGATTTGAGCCTAAAAACATAAAAAATTCACACAAGTTCATGATATAAATAGTAACTTTTGGATTAAAAAATTCATAACTTAAAGTATAATTGATGAATCAACAAGATATTAGTACCGATTTGAAGAAGAAAGTAAGAGGAAGTAGTAGTTAAAATATAAAAAATTATCATGAAGGAATATGGTACTTACTTGAAGAAAGATGGTGTAAAGAGAGAAAGCTTGACTCTAAGTTGAAGCTTTGTAATGTTGCATGAAATGCTACAGAAAGTGGCACAAGAGAAGGAAAAATAGGGGTCAGTTTTTTAGGGCAAAATTGGAAAGTTTGAAGTTAACTTTTACTTTGACTTCTTCTTTGACAAGCTTTGTGATTTTCCTTTTAGTAACTTTAACAATATCTTCAACTTCGAGTTTGAATTTAACATACCCACCAATCACTAGTGGCTTTGAAATTTTAAAACAAATTAGTTAAATTAATTAACTTTGTAACAACTATAATTTTGTGTTCATTGGGTACTTATAACCCTAGTTTTGATTTGTCCAAAGTTTACCAGAAATTAAATCCTAAAAACATAGATTTTATTCTATAAGCATTTAAAATGGAAATTTCAATTTTTTGAAGATTCTTAAAATTCATATAATTTATTTTTACTGTATCTGAATACTCCACATATCAAAATTTATAGTTTCAACATTCCCAAAATTTTTAAATTCACATTTTCGAATTCTTCAAAAAGTCATTTTATTATCGAAATTAATTTTTTTTTAAAATTCGGGTATTACACAATGGTGCTATACCTTTGATTATTCATGAAAGGTTAGTAATATGGACCATTGATAGTCAGTTAGAATGTATCCTTGTTGATGATAGCCCTTACTATGTTTAGCAATGTCATGCAAATTTTGAAATTTATAGTCTTTACATTAAGCTCATGACAATTGAAGGTGATTTCAACCCAGAAGCAATTACATTTGCATTCTGAATTCATCAGGATTTTCTATAATCCCAAAGGCCATGGATTTAGGTTCAGCCTATGAAAATAATGAATGATATATAAAAGCTATTAGCTTGATTATCGGTGTACAAGGTTGAGCAAAAATAAGAAATGATGCTCCTAGATTATATTTGTGAAGATTGTCCACTTGAATTTCTTGATTCATTTTTAAGCTAGGAAGATAAGAAAATTTAAGTTCAAGATCCATTAGAAGAAGTGAATTTAGGGGCTGGAGATGAAAAATGGCTAACTTATATCAACATATTGTTAGTTGAAGCCAAGAAAATAAAAATAATTCAAGTATTAAAAAGAATACAAATTCTTTTGCATGGAACTATGGAGAATTGCTAGGTTTAAGTTGAAATCTAGTTAGGCATAGGTTACAATCAAGGACAGATTTTGATCATATGAATAAACTCCTAAGCATTTTGCTCCTTATGTAGTCCACAAATTAAAGAAGAAATTGAAAGGCTTCTGAAAGTCAATTTCATCTTAACCACAAAATACGTCGAATGGATTTCAAATATGGTTTCCGTGATGAAGAAAAATGGAAAACTTAGGTATGTATCAAATTTAAAAACTTGAAAGACGCAACATTGAAAGATGAATACCTCATGCCAATAGTTGACATGTTAATTGATTTTACCTCAAGACATATTATTATCAGCTTCATGGATGGAAATGACAGATACAATCAAGTTACATTATAAAAGATGACATGTCAAAGTCATGATTCAAATGTCCTAAAGCAATGGGGATCTTCGAATGGGTAGTGATACCTTTTGGTTTAAAGAATGTAAGAACAACTTATCAAAGGGTTGTGAATTCAATTTTTAATGACTTGATTAACAAAACAATTGAAGTATACATTGACGGCGTGGTGTTCAAAGTTGAATCTTTTGAGGAATATGTTAGAAATTTGATTCAGGCCTTTAAACAGATAGGTCAAAACAATTTGAAGATGAATCCTTTAAAATGTGCATTTGGTGTTTTTGTAGGCTTTTTTTTTTTGGGTTTCTTAGTTAGCCAAAAGAGGATTTAAGTCAATAAAAGCAAAATCAAGGCAATTCTAGAAATCATTGTTGAGTTTCCACAGCAAGGTAAATTTCATTCAACATTTTATTTTCAATTTATCTGGTCAAATAAGGATATTTTCATTTTTACTCAAATTAAAAGCAAAAGAATGATTTTGTTGGAAAGAGTGTCATTAATGGGCATTTAAAGAAACCAAAAGATATCTAATGTCACCCTTAATAATGTCTTCTCTTGTACCAAGAAAGCCGTTTAAACTTTGTTGGATGTTTTCTAGTCTAGTATAATGAAATAGACTTGGAAAGGGCTACTTCTTTTTTAATCTTTCGAAGGTTTTAAATTTTGTAGAATAAATTATTTAACAATAGAAAAATTATGTTTGTCTTTGTATTATTCTTGTACAAAGTTGCGTTATTATTTGTTGCTGACTAGTGTTCATATTATTGCAAAAATTGAAAATTTAAAATATATATTTTCAAAACTATTTATCTGTGGACCAATTAGAAAATGAACACTAAGCTTAATAGAATTTTCTTTACAATACTTTCATTGAAAATCATCAAAGGATAGGCAATTGTCATTTTTTTAGTTGAGCATCATGACGATTCTTGTCATAAAAATGGTTCAGGTGTAGGATTTTTAATCATTATACTGGAAAAGAAACTAGTTGAATTCTTATTTACCTTAGGTAAGAAATGCTCTAATAATGAAGCTGAATACAAAATATTAATAGTCAGCCTAGAAATTTAGTAGACCAGGGTGCAAGGTGTCTTAAAATTTATGATGTCTCGCAGTTAGTCGTAAAACAATTTTGTCAAAAATATAAATGTTTAAATGCGAAGTTGATGAAATATTTGACAATTACATTCAAATTCTTAAAAAGATTTGAAGATGCAATAATAAAACATGTGTTGAGGTGAGAAAATGAGAACACCAACAAATTGGCTCAATTCGTCCCTGGATACAAGAATGATAAAAACAAATTTGCCAAATTGATTCAACAACATGCTTTCTTGGAAACCATTAAAACTCGAGAAGTGTTCTGTAATAAAGCCAGCATTAAAGGATGCCATTAATAAGTCATTTGTCAAACCCTTCAACATCAACTAGTTGAAATACTAGAGTAAAGGCCATCAAATTTGTTTTTGTAGATGGATCCCTTTACAATAAAGGTTTTGGAAGGATAATTATTAAAATACTTAGATGACAAAAAAGCATTTACAACACTAGCTGAAGTGAATGAAGGAATTTGTGGTGCACATCAAGCTGGTGCAAAAATGAAATAGATTTTTATTCGATGAGGTTTGTACTGGCCCAATGTGATTAAAGATCTTAATGATTATGTTAAGGGTTGTGAAGAGTGTAAAAAACATGGGCTGATTTAGAGAATATTAGTAATTGAGCTTAATTATATAATAAAGCCATGACCATTTAAGGGTTGGGCAATAGATCTAATTAGAAAAATATACCCTCATTCTCTAAAGGACATCACTTTATTTATTGGTCATAGATTATTTTACTATGTGGGTCAAAGCCATAGTGTTTAAAGAAGTAAAACAATTTGATGTAATTGATTTTATAGAATGAAATATTGTTTGACAGTTTGGTTTACTAGAGACAATTACTATAGATTGTAGAATAGTGTTCAGTGATTGACAAATTAAAGAGTACATCGAATTGAAAGGAATTAAAATGCTAACTTCAACACTATATTATGCCTAAGCAAATGGTCAAGTGGAAGCTATTAACAAAATGATCATAAATGTGATAAAAAACATGTCAAATAGTATCCAAAGAATAGGCACAAAATGCTTAATAATGCCCTATGGACTTAAAGAAATACCCTTAATAAGTCAACAAGGGTTATATGTCATGACCCAAAACCCTAATTATAAATTTTTCCATTGATAATCACCAGCCTTTAGTTGAATTTTATCATGTCATTATGTCCATAGTTCACTTAGTTTGATTAATATCCAAGTGACTCAAATTGATTTGATAAGAAAGAGAATGGAACTCATGGGATCACAAACTGCTAGTATATATATATATATATACAAACTTAAGCTTATATAACACACAAAGCTATTGCCTATTAAGGCACATGCCTCTTTTAACATCAATATTAAACTTTTTTACATCATTTTGAAAATGCAATTACATCTCTTGAGCTAGCTTCACAAAACATTCTCCTTCAACACCCTAAGTTCCTTTAGGGACAATACAAAATAAAGTTAATTTAACCTATAACACATAGGGATTCAAAAGTATAGGTTAGACTAATTGTATCCCTAAGGGTTTGATGGCCATGTTATGTACATTTTCAAAAGATGAGCAAAAAGAACTAGGATGATGGATCCTTTAAGGATCAAACTAACCCATAGCCATCATCAAAAATACATTAAGGGGTTGTAGAGGAATAATCTCTACTTCATGCAATAACTCACAACTAGCCAATTTGAAGATTATTATATAATGATTTTTGACCTCATACATGCCTAAGGGGCTATTAACCATGGTGGTGAATGTATCAGATGTAATGGCCATTGAATCATTATCCATTTTACTTGTTTGTTGTGGGATTGGCAACTATATCTTGAGTATTTGAAAAATAATTTATAGAATAATGAGTTTGGGGCTTAGTGTGATAGATACGTACCAAACATATGAATTCATCACATACTAAGAATCATATATATATATATACATATATCTATAACTCAACTAGATAACTATTTCCCATATCATTTCCATAAATGATTATAGAGTATTCAGAGACTTACCTTTGAGGTAAATTTATTTCATTCATTTTCTAGCACATTGTGCCAATTTTGGCTCTCATAGCCAGATGCCACATTCCCAGGTTCATTATGTATGTCAATTTTTTGATATTGAGTTCTAATATTCATATAATAGCAATATGGAACAAACCATGCATATTAAATAACATATACGTCATTGTTACTCTAATCCAACCTTATCTCACTCATCCTAACCTTTTCCCTCTAAGTCAGCCTTAGCCCACTCATCATATTAGAATGTACAAATTTAGGATCTAGTTCACTTGGACCATTACTTCCCATCATTCACATATCAAGCCTCAAAGGCTGCTAATTATGCAATCATTCTATTCTCATAATGGATGCCTCACAAATTTTATATAGATATATCTTAATATCATTCATAATATTGTGTACTGTTCCATGTCTCATGTATATAGACAAGCTTTACATCATATAGTCTCTTACAATAATTGTGATTCTTACATCAATCATAACATCACAACATAACATACTATCTAAAATCTCATGCAAATTATCAAACTTTATACACTATAACTACTCATAGTGTTTGCATTTCCACAATCATAGTCATTCCTCATTAACATCATTTCTTCTTATCTTATGATCACCTTGATTTATAGATTTATTAATTAGATACTCATGCATGCACAATAATCCAATTCCTCAGTATTAACTTATGATTTATATTTTTACAAACTCCTATTTATTATGTTAGAATTATTTGGATTCATTATAAGAGTAACTTAAGGAATTAGGATAGAGGACTAGAAGAAGTAAATATTAGTTGAATAAAATGAAACTTGCTGGAGGTGTGATCATAATCGTGATTAAAATTACTGATAAAGAACAAGTATGATCACCTTTAGAATTGAAAAATTCATTTATGAAAAGCTTGATTCTACAAAATTCATTTGTAAAATGCTCAATTCTACTCAAGGATATATAGTTAGAAATATGAGTCTACTTGCCAAAATTTAGAAACTTTTAGGAAGTTTAATTTCAAACATGATCAAAATCAAAAAATAGGGCAAGAAGGGTTGATTTGAATCATGAAATCCTAGTTCAAATTTTGATTCAAATTGGTAAAAAAAAAAACTACTATGTTTCTACGAGCATGATTATGGGTTCAGTTCAAAATGGTGCGATTAAACTTGCACAAGCAGATTTTGCATGCAAACAGTAGAAAAATAAAGGATACTATTTTTAATTCAATATTACACTATAGGATCTTAACATCATATATTTTGGGAGCTTAAACAAATACAAACTCATCTATTTTAATCACATACTAAATATTATTCCAATAGATCCATTCAATCATCAAGTTTCATTGTATAATCTCAAAGCCCGTTTCATCAACTTGCACCATAAATCAACAGATTTCAAGCAAGAATCATACTCTAATTCATAAGAGTGATAAGTATCACTCATCTTAGCAGCTAGAACATAAAAAACTTCAATTATTTTCTCAGAATCTCCTATGTTATTCAAGATAAAAAAATAAGAGCATATTAGCTTTCAATTCTTCTTTCAAAGATTTCTCTCGTCAACTAATTATATATGATTAAATTATTGTTCCTATATTATGAATAAAGCTATATCTAACAAAGTTAAGCTTCAAAATGTAAAAAAAAATTGGATTGATTCATAGGTTGAACAATATCATGAATAGTGATAGAAAACTTTGAAAATTCATAACTTGAGTTTTATTCAATGAATCAGTATGACTTTGATGTCAAAATAAAGAGGAAGAAGAGATGAATTAGCAAGAAAAATTTGAGAAAATAATAAGCAAGATTGAAGGTTTATTTAAAGAAAGAGAAAGTGAGGGTTGTAGAGAGAGAGTGAAAGCTTGAAGGAGAAGATGAAAAGCAATTGGATTGCATTGGTTGCTATATGCGAGAAGGCTTAAACAAAAAAGTGAGCTGGCTAAGGAAGGGTATTTTGGGGAAAAATAAGTCAACTTTTCATTATCTATAAGTTGATCATTTCCCTTTTGAGTAATTTTTTTCTTTCTTCCATTTTGAGCTCAAATTTAGTGCACTTATCAATTTCAAAAAATCATGAAATTATAATGCAAATTAGTTAAATTAAGTATCTTCATATCGACTAGAATTCTACACTCATTTGATATCCATAACCCTTGTTTCAAATTTTTTGAAGTTGTTTAGAAATAAAATTTCAAAATTACTAGTTTTGTTTCCTGAACATTCTTAATCAACTCTTTGATCTTTAAAGGATTTCTAAAATTTATATAATCAGTTTCTACTATTTTTGGATTTCCCATAACTCAAAATTTATAGTTTCAAAATTCTCAAAAAATTTTGAATTTCCCTTTTTGGATTTTCCAAAAAGCCATTTTAGTTCTTAAGGGTCCCAGATAAAGATATGTAATTTGGATCTTACCCTTATTCCTTTAAAGGAATTTTATATGCACCTTTGATTATTATGAATTCTTTTCAAATTTAACAAGAATGTAATAAATTGCTTTGTATCAAGAAGCATAGCAAAAAATTATGTAGTACATATACATAATGATAATTGTGCAGAATTTAGAAATGTTGGAGCAGAAAAATAGAGATTCAAAACACTAGATTTTTTAAGTGGTTCAACTTGAATTGAAACTATAGTTCAAGTCTACTCCATTGGATAATTTTCAACCAGATTACTACTTTTATTATTAAAACATCAGGATTAAAACAACTTGAATTGAAATTGTAGTTTCTGTCTACTCTATTGGATAATTTTCAACCAGATTACTACTTTTATTATCAAAACATCAGGATTAAAACAACTTGAATTGAAATTGTAGTTTCTGTCTACTCTATTGGATAATTTTCAACCAGATTACCACTTTTATTATCAAAACATCAGGATTAAAATAGGCTCATGAACTACTTGTTTTACATAAGAATTACAATATGGATCTTGCTAACCTATAACAACCATAAGATTTTCTACAAGCTCTTGCTAACTTAAACAAGATTCCTATCAACCTAGAAATCTCAAAAGAAAAATTAGGATAAGAGATTAAAGATACAATACCAAAAGTTGAGATGAAAATCTTAATTATCCTAGATGGATTCTTCACCTAATTTGGTTCAAGATTAATTAGATTGAGAAACATAGTGAGGAAGAAGTAGATCGTGTGAAGCTCTAATTTCTCTAAGATTTTAGCACTTGAAGAAGAGAGAAAAATATGTAATCTTATGTAATTGAAAAGTGGTTAGGGGTTTTTATAACTATTGTAACTATTTGTAATAGAATAACTAACTTTCAGTTTGTGAATCGATTCAAAATGGTTACAGCTAATGAATTAATTTGTGAATTGAATCATAACATTTTGAAATTGAGTCTTGAATTGATTAATTAATCAATATAGGACAAAATCTTAACCTTTGATAAAAAAAAATTTTTCAAAACTTTTCTTCATGAATCGATTCTAATATATTTTTTACAAGTTCTTAAACGAATCAATTCACAAAGTGTAAAATAGTTTTATAAAATCTGCACTTATGAAAAATCTTTAAAAAAACTTTGTTTGAAAAATATTTGATTTTAACTTTCTTTAAGTGCTTTATTTATACCTCACTATTTTAGTCAAAAGAGATATGCTTGAATCAAATCTGATTTGAATTCATTTACAAAAGTTCCTATAGAAATAATATAATTACTAAATCTAATTTTGGGATCTCTTGAACCACATACTTTGAACATGCAAAATAGATCAAAACACTAAAATATATTATCGAATAGTGTTGATGGTAAAATTCGATTAACCCTAGTTCTGAACCCCAAACTGTAGATTTGAATATGAAAGGAGAAAGAGAGAGAGGAAGAATAAGGAGACACCAGATGTTTTTAACGTGGTTCGGCTAAAGTCAGTTTGACCCCTACATCCATGACTTTTATAACCCTTTGCTGACTATATTATATCTGATGATCGTATATTATGTTATACATTCATGTACAATAATTTCATCCCCTTTTATAATAGTTGGAGGGTTACAGTTTAAGTGTAAGTCTATAACAGATAAGTATCATGACTTGATTAAGATTACATAGTAGATTAGGATAGATGGTTATAACAGACTCCTATCAGAATAGGAGACTGGACAGACTTTCCCAATGGTTAAGGACTCTTTCTATGAGCTGCGAGCTAGGCCTTGTTCTTGCGACTTGAGGTTGCTGCTTTGACCCATGTTGACTAGTGACCTTGGCTCGTATTTAGTAACCTGGTGTCTTAGTCTGGTGACCTCATTCCAAATAAGCTGGGCCTTTGTTAGCGTAGTTTATCCATTGGACTTTTACCAACCCATTTATACAGTACTGAAAATTACCTACAACAAATAGTAATATAGACTAAAATTATTTTTCAGCATCAAAACCAAGGAAAATGTGTAGCTAAGGTAACTTAGGCTAATAGTTCCGAATAGAGTTTGGAAATTTTGGGATGTTATATTACACCTATAAGCTAGTGTTTGACCATGATATTGTCATTTTAATCAAATTGACAGTTCAATCTTTAAGGGTTCAAAAGCAAAATTAACTATCTGAGACTGATTATAATGGTTTAATACTTAATGAGTTTGAAAATCTAGAAGAAGAAATATGGCAAGCTTTATATGCTTTGATCCTTAACAAAGAAAAATTGGCTAAGTTTTACAACAAACAATTGAAAGTAAAATTATTTGACGTGCAAATTAATTTGGAAGGTTATATTGCCAATGCAAAAAATGTCAAAATATGCAAATAGACCCCATATTGAGAAAGGCCATTTGAAATCATAGATGCGTTCAATAGAAATAGCTACAAAATAAAGCATGTAAATGAAAATATCAACAAAACTACAAATGGTAGATATGTTAAAACATATAGGCCATGCATGTATGAAATCCACATCAAACACTCAAAATAAGAATTTCTTTTACAAAAATGATCAAACAGGGTATGATATTTTCCTAAAATTTGAGTCAAAAGTAGATCTGAGCTCCTTCCATTAATGAGCCTTCATTGTTTGTTATGATTATGCTAGCTTACAAGCAACAATAGCTTCATGTATCTGCAACATGGTACTCTTGAGATCAATTAAAACATTTCTAACTCTTTTGGCAAACTGAGTTTTGTCTTCATTGGTCAATTTGACTACACGTTCCAACTTTGGTTCATTTGTTTTGAGTTGACAGAGTTCATCTTGCAATTTTGTAATCTTCGACTCAATTTTCATAATCTGTTTCAAGTTATTCTTAGCTAACTCTAGGGCTGCATTATGTTTCTCAATCAGAGTCTTCTTAGTCTCGATAGCTTGTTTGGAGAATTGAACTAATTTTTCTTTCTTTATTCACAAGTCTTGAAGAATTTTTTGGATAGCAGCACAATCCTTAACTTTATAAATAAAAAAAGGAAAGTTGTTCTTGAAAGTTGAGGACAAAGGACTTTTGGCCAATGATGACTTCATCCTTAAAATTACCTTTCAAAATCTATAGGGAAAGGTGGAGAGCATCATGTTAATGAATATCTAAAATAACCACCTCTATATCATTTTACAAGATAATATTGAGAGTCTAGATGGCTTGTTTTATTTTTTCCTGCCTATTAGTGTTGGTTTCAAGGATAGGGATAAGGTTTTCTCCTTTTTCAATAGCAATAACTTTAACATTGTTATTGCTTCATCTACCTCGTTGAACTGTTAAAGTATGTCAACATTAAGTAACTCAATTTCTTGATGAGGCAATTTTAGGAGATACAGGGACTTTAGTACTGCCTTTGATGGGATGGTATGATGATTAGAACTTGTTATTGCATAGCCTATAATAAAGTCTTGGGGGCCTAAGTTCTGGTAACCTATATTTTCTATTGCATGCTCCATTATTGTTGGCTTCGAGTGAGATACGGTGCTAGTCAAATTTTAATCCTGTATAACAAACCTCAACATTTAAAAAAAAAGAAAGAAAGAGTGAAATTAGTCAAGAATACCTTTGACAAAGCTGTATCTTGTAGATTTGAAGGGATCGATTGTGGGATTGGCTGAGGTAGAAGTTCGGATATAGTATGTTCAAAAGACATACTACTATGTCTTTTTAGTGTGATGATCTTTTTCTTTCTTTCTTTTTTTTGTGGTTACTCACCCTTTTGTTTGGCCATTATTTCTTTTTTGACCACTTAAGTGTTGGGTAGTTTTTATATGATATTTTCATTTCTTTTTTATATTAGTGGCTCATCATCTAGAATCATAATGTTGGCTTTGTCATGTTTCCTTTGTAATTCTTAGGCTATGTGTTAGATGTGCTTCAACTAAGAGGGCCGAGATTTAAAAAATTTTCTTAGTGAAGAACTGGCCATGGCCAAAACTCATCTCCTAAGATCCGTTGTTTTGAGGCTTCAATGTATCACATACATCAAATACAAAGTAAAAAGAAGCAAGACTAACTTTTAATCCAGCTCCTTGCACAACGGAAACATCTGAATCTTCCAGTCATCCAGCAACCCAAGTGTGTTGCCTCTATCAGAGATCCACGCCGGAGAAGACCTCAGATGACCTCTTCAGCTTCTCCACTTATGCTAGCAAGCCTCTGGAAGCTGAAAGGACCAAAAGGAAGCCGAAAGGTCACCGGATCTCATCCGGTCTACTTCTCCCTTCGCCGATTCGAACCAGCCAAACCCATAGGAGAACTTTTCTCCACTTGGCTGAAACCATCCAGCCAAAGCAAAGGGAAGATGAGCTCCATGTATCGGAACAATTCCAGTCATCCCTTCTTCCTCCATCGAACGCCACCGACAGCCCAAGGAAGAAGACGCTCGCGGCTCCTCTCTTCTCCCCGCATTAAGTGCAATAGTCATGTCAGGTCCCAAATAGGTAATATAAAAATGTGTTAGACAATTTATATAGCAGAATTAACTTTGGATCTTGCCCCTGTCTCGTTGGAGACGCAGTATACAATCTTTATTTGATATATTGTTCAATTTTATCAGATTT
>JANHAO010009791.1:0-18102 GCA_026873985.1 Saraca asoca
AATGTGAAATAGAAATATTTAACTAAGAAGAAATATCTCAAGTCTTCTCTCGATAGAAATTTAAAAGCTGGTGCAGAAGGATTGACAGATGTGGAATTGGCAGAAAATTCATTATTTTGAGCTTCAATTCTACTCCAACCAAAGTACCCATGAACCCAAATTAAGATATGATAAATAGGATACTAAAAAGCAACTAGAAATACCTTAAAACTAGTTAGGACTAGCCCCAAACAGCAGTAGTGAAGTCAATCTGCAATTCAGCAGCCAAATTTTACTGTTCAAGTACAAAACTCTTTCCAAATCAACTCACAATGTCCCTAGAAATTAAAACCAATGATTAGAACTTGAAAAAGAACTAAACATTACCTTGGAAGCAGTTAAAGCAAGACAGTCCTTAAACAGCCCCAAAACAGAGCAATTCAGCCTTAAAATCCTTCTTCCAAACCTACCTAGAAGCTAAGATTAGAATAGGGTAAAATAAATTTGTGATGGGTAAGAAATAGACCTTGAATTCAACGAGAAGTGGTCCCATTGGCAGCGACAAGGTGGACGCTAGCAAATAGACTTTGAAGTCACATTCTTGGAGTCGAGAAGATTCAACAAGGTAAATATATGTTGCATAATAGAAATAAAAATAAAATAATGAAAGAAGAGTATAAAAGAGAGTATATTTGTTACAATAATTGGTTGCCAAATTAAAAATGAGGAACACATTTTATAACTTGAAATTTAGGTTTCGATACATTAAATATCACTAAAATAAAGTAAGGTTTAAATATGCTGTTGTAAAATCAAATATCTAATTAATTAAAGTCTTAAGAGTACTTAATATGCTTAAACATAATTATTAACATAACTAGACTACTTATTTATTCACTAGTTAAAGTAAGGAGCACTTGAGATATTTAAACGGCTTTAAATGCTTAGTAATTATAACAGTAATTTAAGTATGACCTCATTAAATTAAAAATAACTTAATAAAATACAATAAATACTTGAAAGTTTTAAATTCTAAATTATTAAAAAAAATGAAACATACTTAATATGCACTAAAGAATTGAAGTAATTAAAAAAAATATTAAATATACTTTAATCATTCGAAACAACCATAAATATCGAATAATTCATTTACTAAAATCTCTTTAAGAAACATTCCACAAATCTCATATTCATGAACTTTAAATTTATGTAGTTTATAAAAAGAAATTTTTATAGCAATCATCCATTAAGAGCTTTGGGTGTAACATCTTGAGAAGACTACTATTGAAACAAATAATAAACATTCTCTCAATTATACACTTGTTGTAGAGAAAAAGAATGAGATTGTAGCTATTAAGTCGTCTCCAATCATGAGTGACGAAGAGCTAAAGGCTTTACATGCGGTTGAACAATTCTTAGAAGCAGAAGTTTCAGATGAGTTGGAGTGGATGGATTGGTGTCGCTCTTTATTTATTTATTTTTTTCATTTCTATAGCATGTAACTCTTCAGAATTATTAAAGTATCCAACTTTTTATCAATAAAATCTTATTTATAATTTCTATCTCCTGTTCATTTTTTTATTCTCATGCAAGGACACACCTTCTTCTTATTTATTTATGTGACTGCACTCAATTATTTACTAAGTTGCCTACGTATCCAATAAAGGATCAAGTCAAAAGTCAAATGTAGTTTAAGTGAAGATTTTTTTTATTGCATCATTCACAATTTATAGTTGTGCTGGCCATAAGTATTGCAAGAGATTTTTATAATTTTGGTTTTGTCATTCACAGTTTATATTCGTGTAGGCCAGGAGTATTACATAATTTTTTTTATTTTTCTGTCCACAGTTTACAGTCATGCAAGCTAAGAGTATTACATGAATTTTTTTTAGCTATGCATAGATTATACTTATGTGGGCCTGGAGTATTATGTAATTTATCCTCTTGCGAGCTAAGATTATTACATGAATTTTTTTAGTTGTGCATAGTTTATACTCATAAGGGCCAAGAGTATTATACAGTTTATCCTCATGTGATTAGCAGGGGATTGAATTTTTGTATATTTGATTTGTAGCTGCAATTTTAACTTATGCAAACTAAGAGTAACTTGCAATTTGTACTTGTATGATTATGAGATATTTTTTGTAACTTTATGTGTAGATATTCATTGAGAAATTTGGATGAGAATCAACTTTGCTATTAACTTCTTTAAATTCATCAATAGTGGCTTGGATACCTTCCTTTAATGAGAGTTGGGTAATTTCTTCTTTACGTGATAGCAAGAGACATATTCAAGGTTGCAAAATTGTTATAGCATGAAATCAAGCAAAGTAATCTATTTTTAGCATTTCTTAACTTGCAAGTCATTCGTCATTGTTGACCTAGCATCGTTATTTCTTTGGAGAGATTTTCGTTTTGGTTTCTTCACCATTTTCAACCTTTTTGGACTTGCTTTGGAAGTAATGAGCTGATTTTTCTTCTCCGTTCTCTTGTGTGTGACTAAGGTCCATTCTTCTTCATCATCTAAGGTGAATTTTAACTCATCATTGTACTTCCCCCAATGACATAAGTGGTCACTAGAAACTTAACTTTTTTTTTTCTAGAACTATTGGTTTAAGCACACCAAAGTGGATCAATTAAAGAGGAAAACATGTACTTGGGAAAGTTGGGATGATTGCAGTCATGTTAGTTGTTACATTGTCACCATCAAATGTGATTTTGCCTTGTGCTGTCAACTCCATGATCTTGTCTTTCAACATTTAGCACTTTTCAATTGGGTGGTTAATTAGTCAATGGTACTTGCAAAAGTTTGGATCATCCACCTTCCTTGCCTCATTAGGTGATTTCATGCATGAAAACTCAATTAAGTTGATTTCAAGTAGAGATTCCAACAACAAGGAAACATCAGAATTTGGAAATGTATATTCTTTGTTTAGTCTTTCCTTTAAGGTGATCCTCCCTTTTTCTTTATTGAGATTTCTTGAGCTTTTGTCATATTTCTTAGTTGATTTGATAGTTAGCTTGATTGGTGATGTAGATACAAACATCGATTGCTTGGTTTCATACTCCGAGGATGAGGGCTTATTAGTCTTATGAAATCCTTATTATTTCTTTACCCTGTCTAAGATTGACAACCTGTGATTAGGATTAGTTGCAATCTTAGGGTTGATGACTTGAAGGATGTAGTTCAAACTCCAATTCATTCCTTGTATTTACATTTTGGCCCTTACAATTGAAGGCTCAAATTCCTCAATTGTAGAATGTAATTAATGACTGGTTTATCCTTTAATTAACGCATCCTTGTAAGCTTAAGCATGCAAACAATTTGACAAGTGCTATAGAAACAATTGAGAAACTCGTGTTCTATTAGCTTAGCTATCATTTCTTCTTCAGTTTTGATGTTAAAAACTAATTTTATTTGATGTCATAATCTAACTATGTACTTTGAGTATTTGTTTATTTTGCAAGATTAAAGTTGATCAAGTGACATTGAAAATATCAAGAGATCCAACCTAGTTTTAGGGTTTATTGATTCTTATAGGATCTTTTATAAGTGTAATCTAATTAATTTTTGATCCAAATTTTTTTCTATAATAACTAATCTGAGGTAGAAATAAATCAAATGAAATAAGTTTAAAATAAATATTTTCTAAGTATATTTTCAATGCATTCTCGCAAGTTAAATTTTTATAAAAAATTATTTTTCACTTTGTAAATCGATTCATGAATTGATTCATAGAAGGAATCTTATGGAATGTACTCAAATCGGTTCACAAATCGATTCATGAAGAAAAATTTTTGAAAATGTTTTTATCAAAACATTTGAAAATATTTTGAATTGATTAGGCAATTGACTCATAAATCTTTTTACATAGAGGGTTAATCAATTCATGCATCAATTTAGTCATAAATTTCTTTATGATTTTCACAAGCTAAATCGATTCACAAATCAATTAGTCAATTATTAGTAAGTTATAACTGCTAAGAATCGATTCACGAATTGATTCAAGGACCAAAAATCAGTTATCTTCAAATGTTGGTTATAACAATTATAAATACCCTTTCACTCTCATTTCAACATAAATTACATATTAGTTTTCTATCACTTCGAGTGTGAAAATCAAAGAGAATTCTTGTTCTTCATCTAATCTAACTCTACCTCTCAAAAGAATATTTGATTAACTGCTTGGATCAAATTCTCTGAAGATTACATAGTTAGTTACTTGAGATATTCATCTCAAGACTGGTATTGTTTTTTTTTTTTTTACTAAAATTCTTGTTTGTTTTAAGGTTTTTAAGGTTGATCAGGAATTAGAGATACAAGGAAGAGGTTGATCTTCCCTGACATCTTCTATTAGTTGTAAGGTTTATTGCAATTAAGCTGAAGGTGTATAGTTAGTGTATCTATTAGTCTTACAAGAGCCTAGTGTAAATATTGTTGTAAACTGGCTGTTCAGGAGCCCAGTTAAAATCCTGTTGCTGTAATAAAAGAGATCATCTGATTGAGGATTGATCCAATGGATGTAGACTTCATCTACGGTTTCAGGTGAAGTTAAACTACTTTAAAATCTTGGTGTTCTTGATTTATTTTTCTACACCTTTCATTTATGCAATTCTAATATTTTGATATTCTGTTGCATAACTAATATTTTGATCTAAGTGCATCTCTAAAATCTGATATATTTCTATTAGTCTGAAATTGTTAAATTGAATTGAATTTGAATAATTGGAAATTGACTTCATAACAATATTAGTCACTTTAATATATTCTTTATCTTCTAATAGAAATTTTATTGAAAACCCTTGTACAACAAGAATCCAATCTCTCAGGCAAAAGAAGTATTTTTACAAATATGAATAGGGCAAGATCTATATTTTAGGGCCTTCATGTTCTAGTTGCTCTTAGCTATCAATCAAGCTAGGTGCTAAGTTAGTATACCAATAAAAATGTTTCCTTTAAGAGAGTGCACAAATTTCTTTACTATCTGATCTCCATAGGTCCTAACATTGTTGCATGTAGTTCCTTTGCCATCAAACTATTGAAACTTAGGTGGTATTTGGTTTATGGGATCTTTTTCACATTTTCAAGAATGTTTTGAGGGAATTTTAGATTCCTATGTTTGGTTCAAAATTAAGAAAGATTTACCAAGAATGTTGATAGCCCAATATTCCCCCAAAATATTCCCATGGAAGGAGGTGGCATCCTGCATTCCCATGACATAGGAATGTTTTAGTGATATAAAAAGACTATTTTGCTCACACTTAAATTAAAGCTTTACTATCATCACCACAACTTATCACCATCTACCATCACCTACTACCACCCATTGTCATTGACTAACGCCATTGACCAATACCTAACACCACCTACCATCCTTGATTAGTCACTTTTTCAATGTTAACCAATCAATTTCCCAAGGCATTTTTGGTAATATAATAATATTTTAAAAAATATAAAAATTAATTAAAACACAATATTGTATCATTTCCAAGAATATTTTTAATTGAACTAAACGTGGTAATATGACATTTCTAGGAATCACACCCCAAAAATGTTAAGATTTTCAAGAATGTACGATTCCACAAACCAAATGCCACCTCAGATGATTGTTTTGAGGCATCTTTAGAAATAAAATTCTTTGAGTTTATGGCTTTGTGTAAGAAAAGGAACATTATGTGATCTTTGACAACTTCCTTAATGAATTTCTTTAGTTGGCTAGGTGAAATGATATCATCAATAGGAGTTTGTACATTTTTGGAGCCTTTTTGTTCTTTTCTAGATTTATCTCCCTTTTTGTGATGCAAGTCACCATTGGATGAATGAACAAGATCACCACAAGAATTTGAAAGTTCTTGAATTTTATTCAATATGGTGTTCATTTGTCCATCTCTAAATTTTTTTTTCTTGAATGGTCTTCATCAAATCCTCAACTGTCTTTGCAACGATGAAGACTTAATCTTCAAGAGAGATAGTGCTTGTCATCATAACAGGCATGCTTGAACTTGTGTAGCTAGGGGATCGCATGTTCATTAATTGAGAGTTGTAATTTCAATTTTGATGTTAATATCTTCGGTGACTTGTTGGCACTTTAGACTAATTCCGTGTTAATGGCTAATTCAAAACTCTTGGATGAAGTTGGTTGAGCTAGAACAATTGTGGCCTTGCTTTTCTCATTTGAATTTGCCTTCACATTAGTTATGGGTGAAAATGATTTCCATGACAATGAGCTTTTGAAAATTGGAGTAGGATATGGAATTGCAATCATTTGGACATAGAAATCTACAAAAGCTCCTATTTTGCTTGGAATCATAGGACCTTGATTTCAAGTGTTAAAACTTATATAGTAACTTGGGTTGACTTAAGTATTTGCTCTAGAGACATTGAACAATGGATTGTTGAATATTCACATCATTGAAGGCGTCATTCAAACTTGATTTTTAGATGAAAGGTAGAGATGGTCCCATCAGGCATGCCAAAATTTGTAAACACAAATTTCTTAGTAAAAAATTACACGACAAGAAAAATACTTGAACAAATGATCTTTATTGATTTGAAGATGTGTGTGCAATCTTTATTTTGAATTTTTAAAAACAAAAAAAAAATGTTCTCTAATTCTTCTTTTCACTTGATTTCTATGAAATACATTAAGAAAGCTTGTCCTTGGATTGAATGGTGGACACTTGACTTCAATGAAATGCTTTGAGGAAGCTTGATCTTGGATCGAATGTTGAATCTTCGCAATGACTTCATGCTTGTAAAGATCCATGAATATGAACTTGGTTGAACTCTTCAACTTAGAACGAATGCTCTTGATTAAAATTGTAGATGTTGAATGCTTGAATATTTGTCAGCAAAATTTCAGGAGCACTTTCGAGCTTCATGTCTCTTTCTCTAATGACTTGTTATGTGTAGAATGCATAAATGAGCTCTTTATTTATAAAGGTATCAAGGGAATGCGTAGGGATAAGGATTTAGATTTTTATCATTTATCATCTCTTAATTAACTAAAAGGTGTGAACACTGTATTTTGTTCGAATCAATTTGAAAATATAAAAAATAAAAAAAATTCATTTCATCTTTTTTTTCTAAGTTTTTATCATTTAAAAAAATTATTTAAATTAATAGTAATCATGTTTTTATTTTGTTTTCATTTCATATATCTTAAAATATTAAAAAAATAAGAAATTGAAAATATAATCTTTTTCATCTATTTATTTGAAATTTATTTAGTATTATCATTTAATTTTATTTGAATTAGATTAGTCTATCATCATTATTTTTACATTTTCTATCATTTCTTCTCATTATTTTATATTTATCAATACAAAAGAATTTTATCTAAGTTTAAAATTTTGTTAAGATTTATATTTTATTTTATTGTTAATTTTTTAATTATCTTGAATATTTTGTATTGTTAAGTTAAGATTTATCTTTTATTTTATTGTCATCTTTTTTTTTTAATTATCTTCAATATTTTGCATTGTTAAGTTAAGATTTGTCTTTTATCTTATTATTATCTTTTTTTCTCTTTTTCCTTTTGTTTGTTAATTATCTTCAATATTTTGCATTATTAGGTTACATTTAAATGCATTTAAAAAGATATAAAAAAGTATTGATTTTGTTTTAACAAAAAAAAAAGAGATAAAGAAGTATATTGTAATTTTTATTTTATTTTTGTATTATCTATTTATGACTAATTTTATCTTTTAATTATCTTTTAGAAAGAATACAAAAGTTGAAGACAATTACTATCTAAGAGATGGTTCATCCTTCCCCAATTACATAGGGAAAGAAAAAAATTATAGAGAGGAGAGACACAAAATTGACAAAGAAGAGAGAGATCAAGAAAAATCAATGAGAAGAAAAAAAATGGTTGAAAAGAGAGAAAAAGGAATTAGAGAGAAAAAGAGATTCTTTTTGGGTCTAAAATATTTTCTAACTCTTTGGTTTATTTTACAAATAAAAAGGAATGAGATTTTCTAATCAAACCATGTCATCATATCTTTTGACATCTTTGGGCATCGAAAAATATGATATGGCAATTCATGTCATCATTTCTGACGTCCCTATACATCAAAATTAATGAATACACATGTTATATCATCATATTTTTCCGAAGTCTCTGGGCATCACAAATTCTATGTGGCATTGCTATATTACACATTTTCCAACATCTAGTGGTGTTGAAAATGTCCAATGTTTACTTATGTTGGAAAATATTTCTAACTAATATTTTTCCAACATCTATTATTCGTCAGAAATCCATTAGGAATCATCTATTTTTGACAAATTTTCAATTGTTTGGAAGTCAAAAAATCATGTTTTTCTTATAGTAATCACTATCAAAAGAAAATTATATTTAGTCTATCATAGTAGCCATAGATTAAATTGAGCAGTTCTTATAGTTATCCATGTAAGAACGTCTTGATTATGATTTCTATATCTTAAGTTAAAATTTATAACTTGATACTTTTCACATTCATATATATATATATATATATATATATATATATAGTGTTGTGGTTGACTAATTTGATTGAAAGGTGTTCGGTTTTATATTAGGATTGAGTCAAAGTTTTTGTGTTTTATTTATGAATGATTTGGTTTTTAGTCCATTTAGGTAATATACATGGATCCTTTTGCAATTTTATTTATTTATTTATTTGTGTTTTTGTGTGTTTGTTTCCTTTGCATTTTCTTTTAATTTAACTAGCTCTTTTTTTAATTAATGCACATACAATTTGTTTGAAATCTTTATGAGTTGTTAACCACATTCCCTATACCTTTTCATATAATTTAATGTATTAATAATTTTTTTTAGAATATATGAGGAATTGATTTGACACAAAGGTTTATCATATTCATTAAACTATAGGGTGACAAATTTATGTTTTAGTCTAAATTTATAATCCATGCATTAGATATATTTGTTTGGTTTTGTAGGTTGTAGACTCCTTAACTGATGATGAAATGGTAGATTGTCCAATCACCATGTATGGCGGCCATCTCTATCCTATTTAGGGTCAAGAATATCATCCTAAACTATTGACGTGTGCAATTGGTCAACCTAAGTCCAGAACCCCAAACTGCAGATTGATTGTAAGCAGAGAGAGAGAGAAAGAAAGAGAGAGAGGAAGAATAAGGAGACATAAGGAGGTTTTTAACTTGATTTGGCTAAAGTCAATCAACCCCTATGTCCATGATTTTTTTATTTCTCAGTTTGTTTTGCTGAGCGCTTTGTATCTAATGATTGATTGTCTTATGTACAATGATTTCATCTCCTTTTATAATGGCTGGGAGGTTACAGTTTGAATGTAGATTTATAACAAATAAGTATCATGACTTGATTAGGATTACATAATAGATAATAATAGGCTCCCAAAAGAATAGGAAGTTGAACGGATTTCCCTGGATTGATGACTAGGGATGCGTGCTTTGATCTTCAAGTTGAACCTTATTTTCAATTACCTGAAATTATTGCTTTGACTCGTATTGACTAGTGACCTAAGTTCGTGTCTGGTGACTTAATGCCTTAGTCCAGCGATCTCAATCCTAGATGAGCTGGGCCTTTGTCAGCTGAGTCTATCCATTGGGCTTTTACTAGCCCATTTATATGATTCCAAAAATACCCACAACATTAGCCCTAGCTCTAAGTGTGATCTGCGGACTGGGAACTGTAGTTTGCTAGTAAAAGCTGGTCGTTATGATTTGCTATGTTATCATTTTGGACTTTTGTCTCATCATTTCATCCCCGCTAGCTCATACCACCATTACCACATTTAATGCATGCATTTTCCCATAGCCATCATTATGGCACTGATAAAGCCTTGTTGTTTGCTGGATTATCAGATCAAGGGCAGTTAATCAATCCCCAAATCTAACAGTAAGGCTGATCGAGTTACATAAGGTGAAGAAAACCCTTTTTTTCCTTTCACTTCTGAAACCAACACTACTTCTTGCTTATCTTTTAAGCTTTCAACCAGTTCCAACCATTCTTCATCTTTTCTGTTTCACTAAGTCTACAGCAGCAACCTCTGGATTCAGTTTGCCAAAGATTGACAATGCTTGTTGTACTCTTTTCTGGACTCGTCTTGTTTCATTGACTTAGTAAGTTTCTTGAACACAACCTTGGCTTTAAGCTTCTATTTTTCTGGATGCTTTACTTTGTGGGTTTTTGATATCTGGTTGCTTGACTTAGTAGTGTGTGCTTGTTAATTAGTTGCTAGAAAATTTTTTCCCACTGATTGATTCTATAGTATGTTTATTTGTGTGCTTTTCATTGTATGTAAAAACTGGTGTGCCATTTGTTTGGTAAAATGCTTGTAGGTCTTGAGGTTGTAGATTATCAAGTCTAGCCTTTTATCCATAACCCTAGTTTTAGTGACCTGATAGGTTCATTGGTTGAGCCCCCATGTTTTCAATGGTCTGGGTCTTAGGTGTGATGATATAAGGCATGTATGACTTGCTGTATAGGATATTCCTTGTTAGCTTTAGTTTTTAGGTATGGTCTATTTTTAGCGACCTGATTATTCCTTTTTCTGTGTAGATGGCAGCTTATAGACGTTGTGGTGAACAAATAAGGAGTGTTGAGGAGTCTGATTCTTCAACCTAGAGTGAGAAGCTGGTGTGCACCATTCATGAAACAGCTTCTAGGAGTGGTGAGGTCATTAAACAGTTTGTTGTTTGTCCTGACCCCAATGAGGGTTAACAGGTTGCTAGGAGTTAAAGGTCCCCAGATCGCATGGTGTTGAAGCACCACTCCTTGACCATCAAGCCTGGCAAGCTTAGGAGCATTGTTGAAACATACTGGTTCCCCAAGGGCTACCACATTATGGCACCTTCCCCTGATGACCACACAGCTTATCCTCGTTCAGGATTTGTTGTTATTAGAACCCACCATCTCACTGCTGGGCTTAGGTTCCCAATCCATCCTTACATTATAGATATGTTGAATAAGCTAAAACTCTGCCTTTTTTAGCTCACACCAAATTCTTATTCTCAGCTCACCTCGCTTGCCCTCTTATACCTTAGGAATAATCTCCCTTCTTTTTTGATAAGGGTTTTTTGCTATTTGTTTAGCATCAAGAGCATAGGTCTGAATGATGGGATTTACTACCTGACAGCACGACAGACTGAGTTCAAGAGAATCTTGCCACAAGGTGATGCTAAGGGCAAGTCCAATGTGGGGAACTATAAAACCCACTAGTTTTATATTTCATAGACATCTCTGCATCATCTTTGTAGTTTTGGTTTTGTCCTTACTCCTAGTGAGCGAGCTGAGGACATGTGAGCTTGCAAGAATTCATGTTTTATTATTTGATTTTAACATTCTATTTCATTTTACAGATGGTGCTAGCAAGGAGAAACCAACATTAGAGGCTGAGGAGGTTGAAGTGCTGGGCCAGTTCATTGCTGTAGACAATCTCAAGAACAATATCAAATTTGACAAGGATCTCTTTCATTCACACAAGCTTGCTTTGGCTTTAAACATTGAGCTCACTAGAGACATCAAAGCTCGCCAAACTAGGGTGTTCGGTCCAACAAACTTTGAAGAATATGAAAACATGTTTAGGCTCAACCTTTGAATGCCATGAACCCTTCGCTCTATTCAATCTGTTGGCCATGTTTTTGTCACAACTTCACTAGCTCTTGTTATTGCTACAGCTCCTGCTACTACAAGTCAATCTCCTCTGGGCATAACAGTAGCATCCCCACAAGTGTTAGCTCCTGCCTTGCATCCTGAGGTGGTTGAGGCAGTTAAGGTCGCATCCCCATTCGAACCCCTTGCTAAAAAATAAAGAGTAGACATGGGGAAGAGTGTTGTTGTCACTATAGAAGAAGTGGCACCTAAGGTTAAAATTGAAGACTGACCTATTGGTCTTGGCCTAAAGACGGAGGAGTATTTTAGTTTCCCTCGGGAGAATGCGGACCAGATCTTGAGGTCTCATAGCAGAATATTGGAGTCGGAAGAGTGCTCAGGTGAAAGATTGATAGGATATAGATTTCATTATGGCCTATTGGTAAGTAAAGCCCTTTCACCTTAGCTTTTTTTACTCTTTGTAATCTAACTTGTCCATTTGATTTTTCAGAGCATGTTGGGGGCTATAAAGCTGAGGGATAAGCTCTTAGCTTGAGACGAGGAGAAAATAAAACTTAAAGGCGACTTGGCCGCTGTGACTACTGAGGCGTTGGAGCTAAATGAGAAAGCTAGAGACACCGAGGTCGCCAAGAAAGAAGCTAAGGAAACTTTATCTCGTGAGGTGGCAAATCATAAGGCTATTATGTCTAGCCTTACTTCAAGCCTCAATAAGGTGGTTGATGAACTCTCGAGAGTAAAGGCCGAACTGGATGTAGCAATGTAGTCAGCTAAGGCTTTTGAGAAGAAATATGAGGCAACCATAAATTAAGTTGCTCTAGCAAAAGAGGAGGTTGCTTGAGCTAAGGTGTAGATCACCGTGTTGGTTGCGAAGGCTAAAGAGGAGGCAGTGTCTGAAGCCACGACTAGCTTCTTGTTCACCTTGTGGGAGTAGTATCCAAAGATAGACTTTTCCTTTTTCAGTAGGAATGTTCTTAAGGCCATTAAGGGCTCTGACGAGGACATGAAGGCAACTTCTCTTAATAGGGGTTTGTAGTTAGCAGGTGAAGCTTCTCCTACTCGGGACTTGATTCAAAGAGAGAGCAATTCATAGGTCATGAAAACTACTAGTGATCAGATGATGGATAACATGCTTGCCTTATATATGGACCCTCTAGCCCAGAGCATAGCTTTTAAGGGCCAGCCTCCCTTGTAGGCCATAACTTGTAGCAATCTTAAATGTAACTTTGAACTTTCAAGTGTAAATTCACCTCAATAAAGGAAGTTTTTAATGAACTTTTTCATAATATTCTTGATTTATTCTTGCTTTATTCATCTAAGTTTCCATAGTTATATGTTCAATATATCACATGTAGGTTGACATAAATAGACTCTTGCAAATCACAACTTAATAAATATTAACCAAGTTAGATGCCCAATTGGTCACATTAATGCTTCTCAGCTTGCAAATCATGACTTTGTAAATATGTCAATTTGAATGCCCAGTAGGCCGCATGAAAGCTGCGCTTCAGCTAGCATGAGTAAAGTGTCCAATAGGTCGCATAAGAGCTAATCATGCCTCAGCAATCGTGTTACTTAATAGGTCATGCCACAATAATTGTGTTACTCAGTAGGTCATGCCATAGCAATCGTGTTGCTCAGTAGGTCATGCCACAATAATCGTGTTACTCAGTAGATTGCACCACAACAATCGGGTTGCTTAGTAGGTTATGCCATAACAATTATGTTGCTCAATAGTTTGTACCACAGTAATCGTGTTGCTCAGTAGGTCATGCCACAACAATCGTGTTGCTCGGTAGGTCGCATAATGCACCTCAGCTAGCAATCTTGTTGCCCAAGTAGGTCGCTTGAATGCGCCTTAACTTGCATGAGTCAAATGCCCAGGTAGATCACATGATGCACCTTAGCTAGCAAGTCAAGTGCCCAAGTAGGTCGTATGATGCACCTCAGCTAGCAATCTTATTGCACAGGTTGGTCACATAATGCACCTCAGCTAGCATGCTTGTCTTTGTCAAGTTGAATGCCCAGTAGGCCATACCTCAACTAGTAATGAATGCCCAGTAGATCATGCCTCAGCTAGCATCCTATGAATTTTTTTTAGCTTGCTTCCTATATAATACTTTGTTGAGTATTTATTCATAAATTAATAAACACAGACGTAAAAATTTAAGGAAAAACTTGAGTGCTTTTATTAATTTTTGAATAATATTACAGGATTAGAAGGGCAAGCTAAAATCTTTATTGAAAATATAGGCATAGATGCTTAGCATTCCAAGCTTGTGGTTCTCCACTAGAAACCCTAATATCCTTTCTTCCTTTTCACCCCCAGCTTGACTTTATCCTTATAGTAGAGTGAGCTACGTGCTGCTCACCTTGCACACATTCAACTCCATTGGGGATCAGGAATCTGATAGTAACCATCCTGGTTAATGTGACCATGTCTAAGTCATTCATTACAGGTCACTCCAACACTATATTATATGTTGAGGGACAGTCTATAATTAAAAAGCCTGCCAGGATAGTGGCTTGATGATTTGAATCTCCTAGAGTAATGGGGAGCTTGATTTGTCCCACTGGTAATATTCCATCACTTGTGAAGCTGTGAAGGGGCTCGGGCGAAGCTTCAACTGGCTTGTGCTCAATCTTATATGCTCAAAGCACCCCTTATATAGAACATTCACTGAGCTGCCGGTATCAATCATTATCCTTTCCACTTTGGCATTACCAATTCTAGCTTGGATGACCAGTGCATCATTATCCATAAAGGTGATGTTGCCCGAGGTTATTCTTGTGTTCTTAGTGAGTCCTTTAAATTCATTGTGTCTTGTGATCATGACGTGATTGGCTTCTTGTATGTAGCATTTATGCAACCTATTTGAGGTACTTGCGATGTGAGGACCACTATAGATGGTGAATATGGTTCTTAATGAAGGTGCTTCTTCTTGCTCAGGAGTCCGCTGGCACTAGTGTTGCACTAATTGTTAGGGCTATTGAGGTTACTATCCCGAAGGTTGCACCTTATAGTCCTTTAAGCAACTTCTTTTAATGAGTTCCTCAATGGCATCTTTAAGCACCCAACACCCTGAAGCATTGTGCCCGACCTTATCGTGATAGGCATAAAACTTATTTTTGTTGTTCTTGAACCTGTTGGGAGTCCTTAGGGGTTTGGGCTTCCCGAAGTCCTCCCTGTCTTTCTCTATTATAAAGATCCTATCTGGAGTATCCGATAAGATGCTGTAGCTATCATGGTGACCTTGGCACTGAGGTCACTCACTTCTAGCCTTTTTTGTAACCTGATTTTTAGAGCCATCATTCTGACTCTCTTTGCTGCTCTTGCCATTTCTCCTCTTTTTTACCTTTGTTGGAGCTATTCACCTTGTCCTTCTAATTGGACTTCTTAGGGCCAAAGGTTTCCTCCCACTTGATTTCTTTGGCAGTCCGTTCATAAAACTCACCTAAGTTTCTCACCGGAGACTTGTATATGCTCTCATATGACTTTCCATCTTTGTAGAATCTTGCTGAGATCACTATTAAGATACTCTCATCTAAGGGATTGTCGACATTACTGACCTCATATCTGAACTAGGTAATGTAGTCTTTCAGTGATTCATTCTTTTGCTGAAAGATTGTCACAAGGTGGCAAGGTGGTGTGAGCTTCCTTCTCAGTGCTTTGTATTGGTTGATGAATCTCCTCTGACACTCTTCTTAATTGTCAATGCTACGAGCTTTGAGATTCCTAAACCATATTTAAGGTATGTTTCTTAGAGTGGTTGGGAAGACATAACACTTGACCAAAGGATTGTTCGTCTGAAGATCCATCTATACGTTGAATGCATCTAGGTAGTCATATGGGTCTTTATCCCTATTGTATTGTGGGATAGTGGGAATCTTGAACCTGTGAGGGAGAGGCTCTGTCTCGATCTCCCTGGTGAATAGGGTCATTTCCTCATAACAATTTTGGTAGTCCTGAGGCTAAGGGTGTTATTCTAATTGTTCTGCCCTCTAAAGTAGCTTCTCAACCATATGGTCCTGAGCCTCAGATCGATGACTGGAAGATCATCGGCTCCTCTTATCATGGGAGTGGTGATCTGAGATTCTACTCTTTCTCTGCTCGTGGCCTAGTGAGTTTTGGTCTGAGATATGTCTCTGATTGGTTCTATTTGAGCCTTCAACTTGATGCGAACCACCACATCACTAATGATCTCCTTTATCATCTTTATGAGCTTGATGGAGCTCTGACCTTGGTTATAAGTTAGTAGAGCAAGCTGAATGAGTGTGTTGAAGTACTTCTCTAGTTAGCCTCTCTTCTTGAGCTCATTCCTGTGGTTGTTAGAGAGCTTCTTTCTATGCAGTGCCCCTAACTTGCTCTCGTATGCTCTGGGCTTGTGCCTGAGTTAGTGCCTTAACCAATCTCAACCAACTTTCCTATTGTTTTCTAAAGCACCTTATGATACTGATGCCACGCTTGTATTCCATTAATAAGAATAGGTTGGTGTAGGGCTGTTAGGGGCATATCGATGACAACACTTGTGGTAGGGATGGCGGAAGTGCCTACCATAAGGAGAACTGGGTCCTTTTGTTGTTCTATATAACCATCAAGTTAGTCAATTGTAGCATCTGAAATTTTAGTAGTTCTTCCTCTAGCCATTAGAAAATCAAGGGGAATATAGTTTAGGGCTCTTCCTTGAGCGCCAAAATGTTGATGTGCAAAATTAGTCAAGCTAAGTTCAGAACCCCAAACTACAGATTAAATGTAAGCAAAGAGAGAAAGGAAGAACAGGGAGACATCATGAGGTTTTTAACATGGTTCGGCTAAAATTAATCGACCCCTACGTCCACGGTTATTTTATTTCTTAGTCTATTTTGTTGAGCAATTTGTATCTAATGATTGATTGTCTCATGTATAATGATTTTATCTCTTTTTATAATGATTAAGGGGTTACAATTTGAATGTAAATCTATAACAGATAAGTATTATAACTTGATTAGGATTACATAATAGACAATAATGGGTTCCCATAAAGATAGGAAGCTGAATGGATTTCCCTGGATTGATGGTTGGGGATGTGTGCTTTGATCTTTGAGCTGAGCCTTATTCTCAGTGACTTGAGATTGTTGCTTTGACCTGTATTAGCCAGTGACCTAAGTTTGTATCTGGCAATCTGATACCTTGGTTCAGTGATCTCAATTCTGGATAAGTTGGGCCTTTATCAGCTGAATCTGTTCATTGGGCTTTTATCAGTCCATTTATGTGATTCCAAAAATACCTATAACACAAATAGACTAAGATTTCTGGCATTTTTATGAAAGAACCATAGGATGTGTTAGAATTGCATTTATGTAACTGATGATGAAATGGTAGATTGTTTAGTCACCATGTGTGGCGACCATCTCTATCCTCTTTAGACTCAAGAATAACATCCCAAACAAACTAAGATTTCTGGCATTTTTATGAAGGAACAATAGAATGTGTTAGAATTGCATTCGTGTGTATTTAAAATTCCTATTAATCTTATTTTTAGGACTTCGAGAGAATTTTGGACATTTATAATTTTAAATTTTGATTTTTTTATTTAAATTATATGTAATAATAAAAATAAAAAAATTGTTTCCAACTTTCTTTTCTTTTGTTTTGTATATAATAAAAAATAGAAAAAAAATAGAAAAAAAATAGAAAAAAAGTATTTGATTTTCATATGCTTTTACATTATTTTCAAAATTATTTACTTATTCAACTTTGGTTTAACATTACTTTTGACTCTATTTTTAATTTATACTTCATATTTAATCATTTTTTAAATAAACAAGTGATTTTATGATCTATGCAGACTTAGATCCTTCTTCGAAAGGTACATAAGCCCTGTTTTTGTAGGTTAAGTTCGTTTTATTTAAAAATTTATTTTTTAAAAATAATTTTTTTTAATTTCATTTTCTCAAATCCCATATCAATGATTTTGGTCACCTAGTGAGTTAAATTTTCTCTCTACTTCTGATAAAATAGCAAGTAAATACCACTAGCATGTTTGAAAATTTTAATTTTATTTTCTTTTATCTTTTAAATATTGACATTGTATATTTTAATGATCAAAGAATATATTTGACCATAATCTATTGTATAATTATTATCTTGATAATCATTTCACTTATCGAGTGTTATGGGGTACCTAATATTTTCCCCATACACAATTAGGCTCTTGAACCATTTTCTCTAGTTAAAAAGATTCATTTTATTCATTCTCTAGTTTCTACTTTTTTCATATAAAAAAAATTAGTGACGACTCCTATTTTATTTATTTAAATAATTGATGTTTGTATGGTGCATCTTCAAAGAATGTTGCAATAGAAGATAATTATTTGAAAAATCCCTATTAGTTGGAACACTACTAGAAATCTGCCATTTAGCGAGGGAAAAATCCCTCGCTAATCTGTCTTAATCCCTCACTAATTCAATATTAGCGAGGGATCAAATCCCTCGCTAAATCCGTCGCTAAACAGCGCGTTGCTAAAATTTAGCGACGTAAGGAGG
>JANHAO010009792.1:0-18102 GCA_026873985.1 Saraca asoca
GCTATGAAAATATATAACCAAAGAATTAGATAAAAGTTACCCATTAATAATAAGAATGATACATGTATAACTTGATTAATACTTAATTTTTGTATAGTTTAACCTCATCACAATTTAGTAGAACATACAAATGGGGAGCATCCAACATAGTTGGCTCTATAATGAACATGCACCAGAGGGTTGACCAAGAAGATTAAAAATAGATAGAGTATAAGCTACGGTTTTATTTTCACCACCATCATCATTTCTCCTAACTCTTGTGTTGTTTGGTTAGACATGAGGCTTAAAACAATATTGGAAAAAATGTGCTATTTCTTCAATCAAATGTGCCTCACAAATGGATCCCTCAGGATGGGCCTTGTTTTTCACTTCCTGCTTCAACTTGTTAATAAATCTTTCATAAGGGTATATCCATCAATATTGAATAGGACCACCCACCAATGTTTCATATGGTAAATGCATTAGTAAATGCTCCATAACATTAAAGAACACTAATGGAAAGATTCTTTCCATCTTGCATATGATGATAGGGATGCTCTCATGCATATGTTACAAATTTTCCTTTCGTAATACAGTTGAGCAAATGTCTCTAAATATATGCTTGATTCTGTTAGAGACTTCCATATACAATCAGGTAGTGCATGAAATACCATTGGCATTAAGGGCTCAATAAACACATGACAATCATGACTTTTCATTCCAAAGATCCATCCATCCCTAACATCCACATATTTATCTAATTTAGAAGCATAATTGTTAGGCATGCATAATTTTTTCACCCATTTACACACTTCTCTTTTCTGACCTATGTTTAATGCAAACTTTACCTTAGGTTTGTAAGCTTTCCCATTGGTTTGTTCTTGTAGCTCCAACTCCATTCTTCTATAATATTCTTTCAAGTCCATCCGTGTTTTCACATTGTCTTTTGTCTTGCCCTAAATATCCATGATAGTGTTAAATATATTATCAGACACATTTTTCTCAACATGCATTACATTAAGGTTATGGCAAACCAAGTTATTTCTCTAGTATAGCAAGTCCTAAAATATATTTGTTTGGTCCAATTGCGAGTCACCCCATACCCAAGTAACTTAATTGGCCAAATTTTGGTTACTTATGGAAAACTACAAATTCTCTCCCACAACTGGTTGCCATTTGTAACACTGTAGTAAATAAATTAAGCTAGTAGTAAACTTGTAAAATTGTGTGTTAAAAGAACATAATTTATAGTCTAACATATGTTTTGTTTGATAAAAAATAATGTAAGTAGGTATGTTATAGCAAGTGTTCTAATTTTATTTTGTGGCTAGAAGATAATTTTTCCTTTTTCCTTTTTTCTTTATCCTTTTTTCTTTTTCTTTTTCTTTTTCTTTCTTTTCTTTCTTTCTATCGCAATCCGCTTTTCTCACCCAACCTTCCCTGCTTTTGGCTTCCTTTTCTTCTTCTCTTGTTCATCCTTTTGGCAATCGGGGTAACTTTTTTTTTCCTTTCATTTCTTCAACTTCCTTTCCTTTCCCAATCAGTTCACCAAATTGGTTGCCAACTACTTCCTTTCTTTCTTCCCAGTGTTTTCCAAGCTTGGAGGCAAACTAACTCCTCGATGATCATCTCCCTTGAAAGCTTTCTTGCCAACTTGCCACTGGTTAGTCCTTCTCATTGATGATGCCATCTTTCCTGTTAGAGCTACTAAAGTGGAGCTTTAGGGTAGAGCCGTACTACTCTGTTTGGGGCCTCCTCCATTTGGCAGCTTCCATTGGCGAGGACAACTCAAAGTGGACTGGCGGGTGGCAATGACAGCAGCTGGACACAATAGAAGTGCAACCCAAAGATGCCATGTTCTGCAGCTGGAAAGCTAGTGAGGTCCAACTAGCTTCTCATCTTCAATGTGTTAGCCTCTTTTGGCTAGGTTTGCATGCCAGCCTGACTTGGTTTTTAGCCGACCTTGCTCTTCTTAGGCTATTGCAAGACAATCCATCTCTTTTTGTTCCTGATGGTGATAAGTTTAAACCCCAACACAATACTTATCTAGTGAACAATTTGTGCACTTTGTTTCTTTTGATTTTCTTTTGTTTTAAGACTAGATTTAGAAAATTAATAGATCTTAATTTAAATTTGAAATAGATTATAAGAGTTGGATGAAGACCTAGTTATTAGGGCTTTTGTGAGCTAGAAAAAAGAAAGAAAAAAAGAAGAGAGGATTTTGAAGTCATCTTACAATCTAGAGGTGAGAAGATAATTCTTTTCCATTTATGAACCTCTTTTTCACAAATGTTAGTTTTGTTTGATATCATGATTTGAAACATCATAGATTACTATGCTTATTAAGTAATTTGAATGTTGCTAGTTCCTTGTTTTTGAAAATAAAACCATATGTTATGATATATATATATATCTATATATATATAGCATACATTACACATTCTTTTTGTATTATTACCATGTTTGATGCTAGCAACTTTGTTGTTTTGCCTTAGTGGATTGTTGAAATTATTGAACAGGATGTTACATGAAATGGATAACTATGTTGTCATACGATTCAATAAATGAATTTGTTCTGAATAGTTCTTTACTTTTTATTATTGTGTATTGTTATACAAAATATTTTATTAATTGAGCTTTCTTGAAATTTGAATCCATTGGAAATTCCTTTAGCAAACCTCCAATTGCACTTGTGATAGAATTATATCTATTGGAGGAATAAGGGGAGGATATTTGTTGGAAAAATAAGGTGAATGATGATGATTGATATTTGTTAGGTAAGGTTGCATTGAAAATTTGTGAAGTAAGAACAATATTAGTGGTTTTCTTTGATGAATTGTTTGATAAGTATTCTAGAAAATAAAATAATATTGTACTTGTTTCTATCTATTTCGGATTTGATAACATTCTTACGAACTGATGTTTATATCTCCGTATATATATATTTTACTACCTTACTTTTGAAAAAGAATGATGAACTAGTCACTAGTTTCCTGAGCGATTATCCATTCACTGGGTTTTTAAGAAAGTCACTCTATTTTCTTTTCTGTTTTCAGAGCCTAAGGCCACTTCCACTATCCACCGACATTCATCTAGACCTGAGTCCACTCCTTGATTGGGTAGACTTCTTTTGTGAAGCTGAACGAATATTGGTGGTTATATTTTGACAGTTGGTATAGTCAAGTTATCAATGTATATGTATTTGGTTGTTGCCTAATAGTTTGTGTACACTATGATGTCTAGGCTTCTATGGTTCTTTGTTTAGCTGTACAGGTTTTGGGCTTCCTTTATAACATGTTTTTCTAAATGGGCTACACTAATGATAAATAAATAGAAAAGAACATCCAATAATAGGCCACATTATAATGTCTCCATATAGAACATAGGCATGCGAATGAGTCTCGACATAGAACATAGTTTAGAGGCTACACAACTAACAATAGGATTCACAAACACACAGGTATGCAAATATGTTATTTTAGATTCTTGATCTAATTTTTTAATTAGAGATTAATTAGTGATCATGAGGAAATTATTAATTTAAATTAGTTTCATGGACTTAGGTGACCACTTAGTTGGACAAAATAAACTCTTAGATGATTTAAGAATTTTAATTAACTTAGATTAATTAATTACTTTACTATGTCATATTTTAAATTATGACTGATAAACATTCTTTGAAATTATGTGAAAAACTAGACGTGCAATCATGTTGGTGAGCATGATCGCGATTTCAACATTACACATTCAAGTAGAATCACAGGATTCAAATTTAAAGACTTCGATTTAACTCAATAAAATTTAGTTGAAAATTTTATTTTGCTTGGTTGAAGTTGCAAACTTTCAGTAAGTTTAGAAATATATGCAATTAGAATCATGATTCAAATTGTAAGGCTTGCCTTATTTATGTGATTAGAATTGCGAAAACAATTTAAATTCATCAATTTGAATTGTGAGCCTTGCACCAAAAAAATTAAAAAATTTGCAAGACACTTCACTAGATCACCCGACCCATTTTAGTTCATTTTTCCACCTGATAAACTAGAAAAATGCACTATACTCTTCAATTGCTATCACCCTAACAACATCCACATTTTCAGAAAACAAAGGGAGAGATAGAGGGAACCAACAAAAAAAGTTGCAAAATATCCACAAGAGTTGAAATTTTATCCTATAAAAAGAGAAGGATGAGTCAAATTACCTATAGAAGTGAATGTGGAGAAAGAAAGCAGCAAAACAAGTAGATCCCAGTTCATTTGATAGACTTTAGCCAAGCCAGCGATGGACGGTAGCAACATGGTGATGGATTGTGACAACTTGGCAATGGACAACGACAATCTACCAACAAATGGTGGCAACCTGGTGACAAGCCAATAGGGTGCTTGAGGGTCTAGGGTAAAGAGAAATAAATTGAAGAGGGGACTGTTCAATCGAAAACTTGATTTTTTTTTTATTTGAATTGACTTTTGTGGTCATTGGAAACAAGCCACATGGCATTTTTTTCCAACGTCTACAGAAGTAAAAAAATATGATGTGTTTTAAAAATTTAAAATTTTAAAAACTTGATTATTTTATTTGCTTTTCGACGTCTAAGGATGTCAGAAATTGCAATGTCATAATGTGAAGTGGCATTTCTGACATCTCCTAAGACGTGAAAAAAAATTAATTCATCATTTTTTAAAAAAAAATTTGGTATGCATTTTCCAATGATTGAGGAAGTCAAAATCTTGCCATATCATTTTTTTATTCTCAGGTTTTTGGATGTCGAAAAAATTCTTATAGAATATTTTTCATTTTTTAACGTCATTTGCAACAGACTTCCAACATCCAAATATTTCAGCCGGAAGGACGGACGTTGGAAATGACATAGGAAAATCAATATTTTGTTGCAGTTAGGCCCGCATATGATATTTTCTATTTGTTTCGATTAGGGTATGAAAATAACCTATATGACTAAGAGGATTTAGAGGACCCTGGATTTCACTCTTTTAAGGTGCAAGATGCACCTTAAAAGGGATTATTTACTTTATTTTGTGATAAAATAAACAATTTTTAAATAAATAATAAGTAACTAAAAAATAATTTTTAAATTTGTGCTTATCCACATCTTTAATTTTTTCATTAATGATTATGATGAAACATTTCATTTTGTAAAGTCCATCTTGTACTTTAGAGGAGTTATAGCTTATGTAAGTTGATTTTCATATTACTTCCTTAAATTAAAAAAAAAAAAAGCTGTGAACGCTAAAAATAAATTAACTAAGAACTAGTATAAAAAGTTCTTATTATGTTTTAAGCTGCTATTTAAATTTTATATTAAAACGAAACTTATGTTTAGAAATTAATTAGAGCAAGAAGAAAGGCCATAATTGGTCAAACTGAACCACAACAAACTTTAATTAGTGCCATCACTTTCCTTTATGATCACTGCACAACTTTCTCAACTTCTCTTCTTTGTGTAGTAATAGACTTTTTTTTTTCTTTATATTTTAAAGGAGTTGGCCTATATATATATATAAAAGTATGAAATATATTAATACCTCTCTACATTTTTTATTTGTTATTTTAGTAATTTTTTCTTTTAATTTGTCGCTTTAATTATGAAAAATGCATTTATTTATTTATTTTTCTAATTTTACCCATATTAGTTTTATTAAATGTTCAACTACTTTATATACTTGGTTACTTTTAATAAAAGGTAAAATTTGTAAAATGTAACTCTTTTCTCTTAAAATTGAAACTATTTATTAGTCTCATTAATTCTTGTACATTTATCTTAAACAATTTAAAACAAGTAACGGAGGAAGTAATTTTTATAAAGTAAATTTCTTAAAAAATTTACAATTGAATTCAAAATATATCATGTAGATCATTTTCCTAGGTCTTATATTTCTTAAGTGTTTGCCTAAAAGATCATGGCTTTTATTCCACAGGTTGATTAACTACAATCTTGCAAAGTGCATGACGTACTATAAATAATTGTTGATAAAGAAAACTAAGAACATTATTTATTTTAAACCTACAATTACTCTTATTTTTTTTTTAAATGAAGTCATTATTTTTGTCAACGCTTAGTTATTCTCAATTTTCTTCTTATGAAACGCAATGCACTTGAAAAGTTTCATTTTTTTTAGGGGTTGCTATGTAACGACCCAAAATCCCATTGAATAACCCCATAACATGATTATATGTTGACCATTTCTAATAAAATACCTTAGTTTAGAAATATTGAAGGGATTATTTGCTTTATTTTGTGATTAAATGAATATCTTATTTTTAAGGTCTATTAAGTAGATTTTAAAAATAAGTGATAGTAATTTTAGAGTCTTTCACTATTTTTGAGATTTATTCAATAATATATAAATGAGTCATAGATTTACCAAAAAGTGTTTCAAATAGTAAATTATCCCTTATTGATAGTTGCTAGTAAGTTCTATTTTAACTACTATATAAATGATGACAAAATTTGTAACTTGAGTTTTACTTGAGGATATTTCAATTTTAATAAGTTAGAAAGAAGTGAAATATGTAATATGATCATTGTATTTTATTGAGTCAAATTTTGATTTAATTAAAGACATATTCAAATGATTTTTACTCCCAGAGTATTTATAGTTATTCTAAATATTTAAGTTGTTTATTTCAAATAAAACCAAATCATTTTGAATGCCATCATTTATTGTATTATTGCTATAAATAAATTCAGATATATATATAGGGTATATGAAATCATTTTCTTTATTTTTCCTCTTTTCCTTTCTCTTTCTTGAAAGGCCAGTTGCTCCCAATGACTTCCCTTCTTCCTTGCATAAGTGCCAGTAGAGCTAGTGCAAAAGCAGTAACTTCTAATGCCACTACTAGAGCTCATTTCAGTCTTTAGCTACTGTTTAATGATGGACCTTGGTGAGGAGTAGTTGGTGAGACTAAAACTTTCACTGCAACAAGGCAAACCAGCTGCTGCTCTGTTTTTGTAGCTTTGCCCTTGGCTGGGATTCTAGAGCTTCTTAGTCATTTATTAGAGATAGGTAAGTGTATTTATGCTTATGATTTTAGTTTTCTTCATAGGTTTCTTGATGAATCAAGGTGCTATGTTTCTTTCAAATCGTAGCTTCTTTTTTTTTTTTTTAGCATAAGAATGGATGTAATTGTTTTAGTTATCTTTAGTAAATTGAAGGAAGAGTTGAAGTGGTATGGCTTGCTTTTCATTTTTGGAAGAATGAATTTCTTTTCAAAGGATTTCCTAAGGTGAGTAAATCACTCACTCTCCTTATGCTTGTAAAATGTCTACCTTTTTTGTGATTTCATGGTGAACTAAATTATTTTAGCTTATGAGTTAGTTCATTTAACATTAATAGATGGATATATTGGAATTGGTTGGAAACTACATGAAGTTATGTTAAGGAAATGAGAGTTGCCTTAAGTTTCCTTATAGAAATATGTGTTTGTGCTTTAAGAGTATGTGAATCTAGGTGTGCAATCATGATCATGAGCCTAAAAATTTAAGGATTGAGTAGAATTGTGATTAGGGTCGTGAGAGTCAAATGAGAAGGTTTGGATTTGAATTAAGAAAATTTAGTTCAAAATACGAATTTGCTCACCCAAAATTGCTAACTTTTAGGAAGTCCAAAATTGCACGTGATTAGAATTGCGATTAGGATTGAAAATAGGGTTAAAAAGGGGTTGATTCAAATCGCACAGAATTAGTTAATTTTCAATTTGAATTGTAAGGTCTAAATGTTGCCTTGATTCTTTGTGCATAATTGTGAAATCATTGCAAAAAGGACAATTTGAATTGTGAGCCCTATAAAAAAAAAAAGAAAATGTGTTGGAATGTCTTAATAAGTTATGAGTTGTTGTCTAGGTCTTCTTCCACCAAGTTATGATAGTTGCATGGCTCGGCTAACAAACTCAATTATTATTAATTCACTTGAGTTGTGTGGTTTTTGTTTGTTATGTTATTATAAATGTTACTTACTAAGATAGTGTGTTGTTAGTAGATGATTAAGTGGTAAAATTTTATTGTTGTCTTAATTGATTTGTGAGTTAGAAATGATTGAGTAATTGAATGACTATTCAATAGGATATTGTCATTGCGTTGATTGTGTTGTGAATTGAGTGAATAAGTTTGTGAATTAATTGATGTGTATCCTTGATAGATTCTTCAAGAAACCCACAAAAGCAAATTTAAAAGTGCAAATGGTCTCTTGAATGAGGAAATGACTCTTTGTGTATTGAGTTGGCTAGATGATCAAATGCGAGCATGATTATTTGGACTAAATTGATGTGTGTATCTTGATGAGTTGTGTGTAAAGTGGAAGTTGGACTCATGGATCTAACTCCCAGTTCATTTGAATGCTTTTATTTGTTTGAATAGATATTCTTTCTTTTGAATGTCTTATGTGAAGTGAGTGAATGGCTTTGACCGAAATGTCCTAGTTGGACTGAAGGATAATATCTGGGATCCATACTATATTTGTTTTAAAGAGTGTTGTGAACATTAAGTGAATTGATATTGGCTTCTAGACAATGTTTAGATGTTTTCTACATTGTTATTGTTTTTAAATGGTTTTTGTTCGTCAAAGTGAATTGATTTAAGACCAAATAGTGTTTACATTTGTTTGGTTTTTCAAATGATGTTGAGAAAAATTAGCTTATTCTAGTTAATGTTTATTTTGCCTCTTAGTTGAGGATTAATTAATCAATAATTTATAGATAATTGAAACTTGTGTTTAGTATCCAAATGTGTAAAGTGTCTATAATAAGAGTGAATGGGATATGGTATACTTAGTCAAAGGATGAAATGAGTAAATGTGATGATATGAGAGATTGGTAATTGAAGGTTGTAATTATGAAAGTAGCTTGAGTGATGGCAGAGATTAACTTATTGTTAAATACCAAATTAATGTTTGGAAACATGGGAATGGTATCTTGAAAATGATTATATGTTAACCTAGTAGATAAACAATCCATTTTTTTATAAGAGTTTTATTATTGAATAGGCATGTGGAAACCTAAGTTGAGGTATTATTGATGTTTGTATTTGGTTTAGTTAAGATGATTTTGTTGACAGTATTGAAATGGTGTGTTAAGTGATATGTTGAGTTTCATGAACATAGGAAAGAATTTGTGGATGTATAGACAAAGAAATAATAAGATTGAGTTACTTAGTCATAAAGAGAATGTTTTTAGTGGGATAGATTGTTTTACATACAAGTGATGTATTCAAATGTTTTGCTCAATATTTGCAATATGTAGTAATGATGATCGAATTGGTTGAACATATGATAGCAAATGCTATAGATGTGCCATATAATTGTATTGTTGATCTCGATTAAACTATGTTTTACTGTTATATTAAGATTGTAACTTGGTTATGAAGATATTGGTGTAATTGTGTACTGTGATAAATTATATATAGAGTAAGTGATTTACTTGTTGGATTTCAATGAAACTCATTATGTTTTCCTTAAACAAAAATATTTTAGGTCATAGATGTTTGTGGTCTTAAAGACTACCTTACCTGAGAGGTACGACCTAGCACTTAGAGGAACAATTGGTAGTAAACAATTTCATGTGTACATGCATTGAGTCATTATGTTCATATATTATAATGTTTCTCAAAATTTAAGATTTGTACGCAAAAAATTTTGATATTGGAAAATTGGTTCTACAAATGGAATTTTACTAAAATCTATTAAAAGCTTTTTTGTTAGTAAATCAAAACTACAAGCATTTTGAAAAAAAAAATTCTGGTGTCCTCTTTGAAATTTAACCTATAAAATACACCGAGAAAATGGGTCTAAGGCTTAAAAGTGAAAATCACCCGAAGTCTACCTATGTCAATCACATTCCGAAATTTGGCACATTGGCATGCTATCATGTCACATGAGTTGAGAGAGTTGAGACTTTTCAAGTTATTTATTCGATTTTTATGCATCAAGGCTCGTAGAAACTCTTATTTCTATCATTCTGTTGACGATCGATTTTGGCAATCGGTCAACAGGGGTTCATGAAATCGAGCTACTATTATGTGAAATAACTCGTTTGAGTTTGCAATGAGATGGGAAGAGGCAAGAGAGTAGAACAAGAAAGAGATTTTACTGTGGTTCGGCCAAAGTCTACAAGATTCCTACGTTCACGGTGAGTTATATTATTTTCTTTTTTGAAGGGAGAACTTCACAATTACAGATCACTTTGTTTCCCTTTTATATGGGGGAGCTTATGGTAGACAATAATAGTTTATTCTAACACAACTATGATTACATTTGTGCTAGTATTAAATGTTTAGACGGTAAGCAATAAATGCTGGCCAAATCATTGTCGGATCCTTGGGGGCTATGGGCTGTCAAAGTCTTTTAGGCGGTGCCTGTCAAACTCTTGACTGATTCCCAGATATTGGAGTGGGAGGAACTTGCTAGTGTCCTTGCCATTCAGAGCTCGTGACAGTTCTATCTTCCACGAAGTCCCTAGAAACCTCGTCTGAGCTTGGGCTATTCCCTCTATCTCTGGGCCTTTCGCTTCTTGGGCCTTTGTTATCAAGAAATCCCAACAACATCAGCCCCCCAACTCGCAGTTTGCCTATGCAATCTGGGAGCTTCAATGTACTTTTCAAAAGAAGGGGGTACTGCTCTAATAGCTTGATCCGGTCAAAGGATGCCAACATGCCCTTATGATAGCCGTAGCTTAACAGTACTTATCGTTCGTGCATCTTGCAGGTGCTTATGTCTGATTCTTTGACTAGGGGAGTCCATTTAATAATGTCATTTCCTTTTCTCTTTCTTTTTGTTTAGACTGCTCCCCATATTTTGTTAGGGCGGTAAGGCGGTCCCGATTAGGAGGCGGACCAAGTCCCGGAGGCTTAGTGCTTTACTCACTAGGTGTGTCCGAGCTTATTCGGATGAAAGCTCTAGAGGCTTAGTGCTTTACGCACCAGGTGTGCCCGAGCTTATTCGGATGAGAGCTCTGGAGGCTTAGTGCTTTACGCACCAGGTGTACCCGAGCTTATTCGGATGAGAGCTCTGGAGGCTTAGTACTTTATACATCAGGTGTGCCCGAGCTTATTCAGATGTGAGCTCTGGAGGCTTAGTGCTTTACGCATCAGGTGTGCCCGAGCTTCGTTCGGATGAGAGCTCTGGAGGCTTAGTACTTTATGCACCAAGTGTGCCCGAGCTTATTCAGATGATAGCTCTGGAGGCTTAGTGCTTTACGCACTAGGTGTGCCTGAGCTTATTCGGATGAGAGGTCTGGAGACTTAGTACTTTACGCACCAGGTGTGCCCGAGCTTCATTCAAATGAGAGCTCTAGAGGCTTAGTGCTTTAAGCACCAGGTGTGCCCGAGCTTCGTTTGGTGGTGAACAGGGTTTCTTTATTTTATTTTAGAGATCGCAGGCTGAGCAGAAGTTACTTACGAGGGGCTTGCCTTCTCGATTTTTACCAAGGATTTAAAAAAAAAAGATGTCCCAAGGCGTATCTTTGATTTTTGCAATCGGCGCAATGATTATTTACGCTCAACTGGCAGGCTTTTGCATTAAATGCTAAATGTGTGTAGGTCCGTTGGATCATGGGTCAGGTGAAGGGTTCTTTCATCTAATAGGAATTATCTAATTTTAAAACCAAAGGGCTCCCTCTTTCGGCCATTATCTCACCTTTGTTCCTCATTCACAGGTTAGCTATCATCCCCATTTGTGGAATTCTGTCTCATTTTGCTGGTGTTCCCAGACCAGCCCTTGCAGCTTCCCAATCACTACTCAAGTTCCTGAGTCATTTCTCAGGCATCAAGGTGAGTCTTTGTTCCATTGTATCATATATATTTTCATTTTGAGAGCCTAGTTGACGCTCTTGGCATTGGTAAGGAATGGCGATTCGAGAGGGTTTTCACTCATTTCGTCGACTACGGCTAAGGTGTGGGGCACCAGTGACGGAGACGGAGTCGAGTTCCGGAGACTCTAGGGATTTCCCTTCGAGGGTTTTCTTCTTTCCCCCCTCTTTATGTTTTTTTGATTTATACTGGGGGGCTAGTGTTGCGTACCTCTTAGATCGAGTGGTTCCTGGATTTTTAGGTTTTCTTGCCTAGAACCTAATTTTCCCTTTCTTCTCTTTCTCTTTTGTAGATGTCTCAGCCCTCTAGACGTTGCCACCATCTAATAGTTAGCGAAGATACTGAGACCGAAGGGAGTGAGGAGGTACTTCATATGGGGGACACAAAGAAATGGGTGGAATCGCGGAGGCATATTTGAAGCTCGTGGGGAGCCAGTGGGGGCTGGAACTGCTTCCCCCTTTAAGCATTTCCCTTCCTCTATCAGACCCAAAGAAATGGGTGGAATCGTGGAGGCATATTTCTTTTCGAGGGGTTGTCGCGTGTTAGTTCCATCCCCTACAGATCATGCTGCACATCCTCTGCTGAGGTTTACGGCCATCAGTGTCCACCACCTAAATACGGGTTTCCGGTTCCTTGTACCATCATTTATTATAGATTTTTTGAATGAGTTAGGGCTTGCCCCGGCACAGTTGACACCCAATGTGTATTCTTCTTTGATTTCCTTCGCCCTTATTTATTTTCAAAACGATCTTCCTACCCCTAGTGCATGGGTTCCATGCTTCCTTTATCAGACCAAAAGCTTCGACTGGCAGGAGGGCTTTTACTATTTATCTCCTTGTTCCTTGACGTATAAGAAAACATTGCCTCAGGGGGAGGCCTGAGGGAAGTCGAACACAGGTCCTTATAAGACCCGTTGGTTCTTTGTGTCTTGCCCATCGTTGCACCGTCTTCGAAACCTTTCCTTTGCGACCGATCCAGGTGAGTGAACCGGAGGGAGGGTTAACCTCCCTTAGCTGTTTTCTCATCGTTCGTTATTGCTCTCCTCTTTTATGTCTCTTTACTTCATCTGACACTTCTCCTTATTATTATTATTATTATTTGTAGAGGGCATACGAAGGGAGAGGTCGGAGTTAAGTGTCGAGGAGACTGAGATTTTGGAAAAGCTATCCATTCCAGATGCTTCCTCGAGTAGTGCGAAGTTTAACGAGGATCTCCTTCAGACTCACGGACTTTCACCTCCTCTGGGTACTGCGCTTATTAGTCCGTGCGACATCGGGGTTCACGGCGTAAGGGAGGTTTCCCCGATGGATTTCGGTGAAGGAGCTGACATGGGTCGAGTTAACCTCGTTGAACCCCCTCTTAGGCGCAAATGGGTGGCCAGTACCCGCGCCAATCATCTTTCCTCTTCCCTAGTTCCTCAGAGGCCTACCCCAGCGGTTCTTTCTGCTTCGACTTCAACTCGGATTGATCCTCCCTTTAGCTTGTCCCTTGTGGAAGAAACATTGCCTCTGTCAGTTTAGACTTTGCAAGGCAGCCCCGCTGAGGTTGAAATTGGAAGGACGGTTACGGGGTCGCAGAGCCAAGGGAGCGACACCCCCAACCAATCTTCTCCGAAGAGGCGAAGACTTAGCAAGGGAAAGGAACCTATTCGAAGCTCATCACCCCAGTCGACAGGTGGACCGATCCGCTCCCCCGGAGAGTTAAGGGCTAAGACTCTGGCCTTCTACAACTTTATTCATGAGAACGTGGGGTGAATCCTGGGAGATGATGTCATATCTCTGGAGGATGACGAAATGTGAGATAGTGTTTTGATAGAGATGTTGGCTAGTCACTACCTAGTGGTCAGTAGCATCTCGCTTCCTTGTCTTTTGTCTTATTGTAACTCATGTTCTGAATCTTCCCTTTCCTTATCCTCTTCTTCTTTCTGTTTTCTCTTTTTTTTTAGGGGGCATTTCAGGCCATCAAGTAGAGGAAGGAATGTTTGGGCTGGGAGGCAGAGAGGGAGAGACTCAAGGCTGACCTTGCTGCCGCCACTAATGAGGTGATAGGATTGAAAAGGAAGCTGGAGGACGCCGAGTGTCAGTTAGAGAGTGCTAATGCCGAGGTCAGGAGAGGAGTGGAGACTTTCGCATGCGAGATGGATGACTTCACCTCGAGGCTGCAGAGGGCTCACGAGGAACTGTAGAAGAGTAAGGGGACATCCTTCTTCTTATTTAAAGAGCTAAGGGCTTTCAAGGGCAGCTCAAGGATGCTCGCGAGGAGGCGAGCCACGCCATTTAGAAGGCTCGACAGGCTGAAGAGAGAGTCGTGCGTGTTGGAGAGGAAGTTCTCAAGATGAAGGAAGGAGCCATTGCTATGGTCGAAGAAGCTCGGGCAGCCGCTATCACCCATACAACCGATAATTTCTTGTATACTTTGTGGCTACACCATCTGAGTATGGATTTTTCTTTCTTTGGCAGGGACATCTCGAATATCATCTAGGGCTTCGTCGAAGGTGTGGGGACGGCTTCCCCATCCGGCATTGAGACTACTGAGGGTGCAGATGGCCTTCCTGAGAGGGATTCCGCACCAGCTAAGGCTGTTCCATAAGTGGAAGGAGTAGTTGGCGAGGATACACCAAGGAATGAGATTGAAGTGGCCCCTTCTGATGCTCAAGCTCCTCCTTCTTCTAAGGATACTCCTTCTAGTATCTCTCCCTAGAATCTTGTTGCTCCTTTGTTTTATTTTCTGCTTTCTGAGGCTTGTAACTAAGACATTTTTCTCCAAGCTTTAAAGAGCCCTGAAGACATTTTTCTCCAAGCTTTAAAGAGCCCTGCCCTTTTTCCTCCTTATATATATATTTTTTTTAGTTTTATGGTCACACGTTGTTATTTCATACCAGTCAAAGCGAGAACTGAGCCCCTCTTTATTTTATTATGTGGTTAAAACAATTTACCTTGATTAAAATGTTATGATCGGAGCAAGCACATGCGCCAGGGAAGGAATTTGCTTAATTTAAATACTGCTACATCAAGTTTATTCTATTGGTAATAGGGCCGAAGATGTTCAGCGTTCTAGGCCCGAGGAAGTTCTATTCCTTCTACATTGGCGAGGCGATATCCCCCTGCCTGTAGTCTTCCCTTCACGACATACGGACCTTCCCAATTGGGTCCAAATACTCCGTCCCTGGAGTTGCGTCCACCTGGCTGGACAGGTCATAGAACGAGGTCACCCATTTTAAAGCTTTAAGCCCGCACCTTCTTATTGTAGTATCGAGCTACCCTTTGTTGATAAGTCGCTATTCTCAGGCATGCTTCGTCTCTTTTTTCTTTAGCGAGATCAACGCTTGTTGAGAGTAGCTGGTCGTTCTCCTCTGCGTCAAAGGCGGCTCTCCAGTGGGAGGTGGCTTTGAACTTAACTGGTAACATAGCTTCTGTCCCGTAAACCATCGAAAAAGGGTTTCCTCTGTGGAGTTGCAAGCCATAGTGCGATAGGCCCATAATACAGTAGGCAACTCATCCACCCATGCCCCTTTTTTTGCCTCCAGCCTCTTCTTCAAGATTTGTTTTATAATTTTTGTGACCACTTCCACTTGTCCATTGGTTTAGGGGAGATCCACTGATGAGAAGCTCTTTAAAATCCCAAGGTCTTCACAAAATTGAATGAACTGTTCATTGGTGAATTGTGTCCCATTGTCTGACATTATTTGTTGGGGAACGCCAAACCGACAAATAATGTTATTCCAGATGAACTTTTGTATCTGGGAGGAAGAGATTTGGGCCAATTCTTTTACCTCTGCCCATTTGGTAAAATAATCCACAGTTATCACAGCGTACTTACAATTCCTGCAACCTGTGAGAAGAGACCCTATTAAGTCAATCCCCCAAATCGCGAAAGGCCACGGGCTGATCATTTGCAGGAGGCAAGCTGGTGGAGCTCGAGGGACATTGGTGAACCTCTGGCATTTGTTACATCTTTTGACAAGGTCGATGGCATCTCATTTCACAATTGGCCAAAAGAAGCCTTGTCGGAGGACCTTCTGAGCTAATGACAGCCCCCCAGCATGATTACCGCAATGTTCAACGTGTATTTCTTTTAGGACGATGTCACACTTGGGGTCATCAATGCAACGGAGGAGCGGGGTCGAGAGACTCCTCCTATAGAGTATATCGTCCATGATGCAATATCTTGCCTCTCAAAATTGGGTGTGGTGTGCCTCTAACTTATCGTCTAAGACCTCTCCTCTCTAAAGGTACTTCATGATAGGGGCCATCCATGAGTCACAGATCGGGGTGGTTGCCATTACTTCATTTTCCTGTTCTATGGCTGGGGATGACAGGACTTCTACAGGAATTGCTCCCGTGAATTCTGTGTCTTTAGCCGTGGCCAGGCGGGCCAGAGCATCCGCGTGTACGTTCTGGGTTCGTGGGACCTGGCTGATTTCATACCTTTGAAACATGCGGAGTAGTTCCTATGTCTTTTGCAGATACTTAGCCATTTTCACTCCCTTCACCTAGTATTCCCCTCATATGTGGAAGACAACTAGCTGGGAGTCACTAAAGATTTTCAAGCTCTCAGCTCGCACTTCCTTCGCAAGTTAGAGTCCAGCTAGAAGCGCTTCGTATTCGGCTTCGTTATTAGTGGTCCGAAACTCGAGCCTCAGAGCACAATGGATTTTATGCCCTTCAGGACTGATGAGTAGGACTCTCACCCCTGCCTTATGGTCGCATAAAGACCTGTCGGTGTAGAGCTCCCACAAAGGCTCTTCTGTAGTTCTAGCCTCCTCTTTCGCCGGTCTAGTGAATTATGCTATGAAGTCGGCTAAGGCTTGTCCCTTAATCACCGATCGTAGTTTGTAGTAGATGTCAAACTGAACGAGTTTGACCGCCCACTTCAGCAGTCGTCCCGATGTGTCTGCTTTTTGGAGAGTTTGCTTTAACGGGTACCTGGAAGTATGGTTGCAATTTTCTTGATGCAACCATGAGATAGTAGGCAAGTTTTTCTATTGGAGTGTATTTCTCCTCGGCATTCACCATCCATTTGCTCACATAATACATTGGAAATTGTATCCCATTCTCCTCGCGGACAAGGGCAGCACTGATGGCATGTCGTGACACTTCTAAGTAAAGAATAAGGATGTCGCCTTCCCGTGGTATGGAAAAAAGAGGGGCTTGACCCATATATTCTTTTAAAGATGAAAATGTAGCCTCACACTCCTCCGTCCACTTGAAATGCTTCCCCCTTTTTAAGGCTTTGAAAAATGGCAAGCATCGGTCCGTTGCTTTGGACATGAACCTGCTCAGGGCTGCAATTCGTCCAGTTAAACTCTGGACATCCTTTGCCCCCCTAGGTGACCTCATGTCCATCAATGCCCTTATCTTCTCGGGGTTGGCCTCGATGCCCCTGCTATTCACCATGAACCCCAGAAATTTTTCGGAAGCTACTCCAAAAGCGCGCTTCAGCGGGTTCAGCTTTATCCGGTATCTTCTCAGCATCTGGAACATTTCATCCAGGTCTTTCACATGGTCAGAGACCTGCCCAGATTTGACGAGCATATCGTCTACGTAAACTTCCATAGTCTTTCTGATTTGGTCTCGAAACTTCGTGTTGACCAACCATTGGTAAGTCACCCTGGCATTTTTAAGTCCAAAGGGCATTACCTTGTAATAGTATAGCCCTCTATCCGTGACGAACGATGTATGCTCCTCATCATGCGGCTCCATGGGTATTTGATTGTACCCAGAGTAGGCATCCATGAAGTTGAGGAGTTGATGGCCAACCGTGGCATCCACAAGTTGGTCGATTCTGGGTAGAGGGAAGCTGTCTTTTGGGCAGGCTTTGTTAAGGTTTGTAAAGTCTATGCATGTCCACCACCTCCTGTCTTTCTTCCTGACCAAGATGGGATTGGCTAGCCAGACCAGGTACTGAGCCTCCCGGATGAACCCATTCATTAGTAGTTTTTTGACTTCCTCCTTCAGGGCGCAGGAGCGTTCCGTGGTTAAAGGTCTTCTTTTTTGCCTTACCGGTTAATGGAGGGGGTCGATATTTAGTTTGTGTGATGCGACTTTAGGATTGATCCCCATCATATCCTCATGGCTCCAAGTGAAGACATCCATGTTTGCTCGGAGGAAGTTCGTTAGTTGGCTTTTCATATCGGGAGATAAGTTATCCCCGAGTTTGAGTCGTCACTGGTCACTTGCCTTACCGACCCCAATCTCTTCAAGTTTTTCGATTGGTCCAGTTTCTTTTTCTGCTTCCCAATCCTGTGGGTCAAGGCCATGGCTTTCCTTGATTGAGTTTAAAGTTTGAGGCTCTTTACCAGTAGT
>JANHAO010009793.1:0-18116 GCA_026873985.1 Saraca asoca
GTTGGAATATTCCAACGGATAGATGTCCGTTCTAATATCCGTTGGATTATTCCAACGGATTGTCCAACGGATAGACTATTCCGTTAGAATATTCCCTCTTTATTACAACGGACTCGTCATCCGTGGGAAAATCCGTTTAAATAATCCAATGGAACCTATTCCATTGGAAAATTCATTAGAATATTCCATTGGAATATCGCATTTTTCTTGTATTGCTAGTGGACAAGCTCATTTAAGACAATCATCTTTGTCATTTCCGGTTCAAATTTCTAGTGAAGGTTTTGAATTACATAATGGGTCTGTGAGTCAATCTTTCACTTCCCCTGAAGATATAGAAGAGTGAGTGTGGTCAAGCACTCAAGGATACATTGGTCCCTATATGTGTTACAAGTTGTACTTCTAAATGATTTGACAGGGCAAACATACTTAATTTAATATGAAATTTTGTAGAAAAATTAAGTATTGTATGGAGGTTTTGTAACTTAAATTTGGAAATGATTCAACTTGTGTGCTATTTTTTTCAATTTTTACCATTTTATGGGGTATTTTTATAATTTTAGCATGATTTGTATATCCAGTGTAAATAAAAAAGTACATGTTGCATTCCTTACTTTTGTTAGCTTCGTGTCTATATAAGATAAGGCAAAAACCCCATCTAGAGTTATAGGAAAAGACTTTATATCAACTCACAAAAAGTATATCGACTCTTGTTATTTGACTTTTGACTTTTGATTCAAAATACTCTTTTAGGAGAGAAGTGTAAGCAACTTATAAGGGGTTCGTTGGGGGGTATGTTGGAGACTTGTCAAGTGCTCATTTAGGGCTCGTTGATACTTAGTCTAAGAGTCTTAGAATTGTATTGGTTTGAAGCCTCCATTACACATCCTAAACTATGTGATGATATATATATCAATGAAAATAAATTGTTCCTCCCCCTATTCAGTTGTCCCTAATCCGTTGTACTGAAGGCAACTTATGTGGGGTATTCTTGAGGCTCGATTGTTTAGTTGTTTCGGTTTATAAGCTTATGCTGCCATCGAACATATTGTGCATATTTCACAATATCCCATCTATCTATCTAAGTATGGCTTGAGTTTGTTGAAATGCTGACATGTTAACTAAGAGTAGCAAGCATGTATTGCATAGTTTTGCTTATAGAGCTATCGGCCCGTTGCACCATGATTTCTCCTAATGTAGTAAAGGGTTTGAGATTTCTTTAACTTTGACCATATGATAATAAATGCAAGTGTTTTAAGGAGGTTTATGAGATATCAAAGTGCTTATTGGAGATTTGCAGATCATTAGAGCATAATATAAATGACGTAGGCGCTTCAAAAGGGGCTATAAGAACATATAATTAGGGCATAAGTTGCATACTTGGATCACCCTTTTGAAGTAGGTTACTGGTTTACTCTTGTCTAGACAATTGCATTTGAACATTGGAATCAATTGAGAAGATGTGGTTAAGGAGAGAACTAGATAAGATTTAGGGCCAAAGGATGAGAGCACAAAATTAGTGGGTGTTGGAGGAAAAAATTAAGAATTGAATAGAAATTGGACTGAGATAACCATGGATATTAAGCACGATTTAGTTAACCTGGAGGAACGACACTAGAGCTGCGCCTTAAAGGTTTGAATATAATATAAGTATTAAGAGGGAATTTGAAGGTTCTTGATGAATATGAACAAGAACCGAAAGAAAAATGAAAAACAGAACATAATTAAAAAAAAAAGAAGAATAAACTATTGTAACTATGGAAAGAGCATTTCTTGAGAGGAAGGTTGTAAACAATCAACTATCCAAGGAATAATTGCTAGTTTACCTACACTGAAACAGATATCCACTACCGTTGATTGTGTAAAAATTCTATATTTGAAATCATATTAGAGACAAAAATATTGTTAATATGTTTTTTAAAATAAAATGATTATAATCTAATATATATTATAATAAAAATTTTGCTAAACCCAATAATTTTTTCTATCTTATATATCTCAGTGTCCCCACTCTGTGATTGAAATTATTGTAACAAATGGCAACACTTGACTGTATAATATTTTTGACGAGATTCTACTTGTCAATTAAATTTTTACCTAAAAAGTGGTGGCAATCAGATCAAGTGACGCAATCATCGAATGTAGCTAGAAAGTTAGGTATCCAAGTAGCTATATTAGAAAATGAAATCGAATAAATTTTGCTTTGGGATTAGTGCAAATAACATGCTAGTTGGTGGAATCCTTGATATTTCTTCTTTCTCTTCAATTATTCTTCTTTTTTTAATCGGGATGGAATCTTTAGTATTTAATAGTTTAAACGTAGGGGTGTGCGTTGGTGGGTTTGGAGCGGATATGAACCCAATTTTTCGCCAATCGACTGCAATTAAATGGTGAAATTTTTTACCTGATATAAACCGAATGGCAAGCTTGAACTGATATAAACCGAGTTGGGCGGTTTTTATTGATTCAACATGTTTTCTTTCGACATGAACCTCCTTTTTTCCTATAGATGTAGCAGCCAGCAAACAAGCACAAATCAGCATGCATAAACACCAAAAAAAAAAAAAAGTCCAATTCAACTTAAAATGATCAAAGATGTGACAACGAACAAACATGTACAAATCAGATGCATAAATACCAAAAAAAAAAAAGGCTCAATTTAATCTAAAATGATCAAAGATGCAGCAGCCAGCAAGCATGCATAGACCAATATCCATAAACACAAAAAAAGGTTCAATTTGACATAACTCAAAATAAACATCTGAGACTATAATCATTCAACAATGATCATTTGACAAAATTGAGAATTGGTCTAGCAAGCTCAACCTCAAAGCATCAATTTATACACTGTTTCTCTATATAAATTAGGATATGTACTCTTAATAGGGGGCTTCACTCTCATTCTCCTTGACCTTCTCTCAGAAGGTTACTAACTTAACTATCAGAGTGCTCTTCAAACCCTTAACTCCAATCACTTCTTTTTCCATTTTACAGATCTTTAAGATCAGGATCTATCACAATTCAATCTAAAATGATCAAAGATGTAGCAACCAACAAGCATGCACAGACCAGCATGCATAGACAAAAGAAAAAAATTGGCCCAATTCAACAATCAATGGTTATGCAAGCCTAACACAATAAGACTTCAATAAGGCCTTTAACTTGATTGTTTCTTCTAAATAAATCTTCATGCAATCCCTTCTTATAACATGTTGAGATGGCACTTGCAACTAAGGTTGCGATCTTTTACACAAGTATTTGATGCCACAACGTTCGACTACTCGAAAGGGTTATTCATCACAATTGACAAACACAAAAATGGCTTACCCACACTCTTTTAAGTCATATACATGAAGGGTTGAACCTACTAATATTTTCTTGTCAAATGTCTTATCAAAATTAAGCATTTGTTTTTTAGGGTCATTCTTCAAAGTATAGGGGTACTTAGGGCACTTAGGGATATGACCCAGCATGTTTGAAGTGTCATGTTCTTTACTATTAGAAAGAAACCTAATTCTACAATAAATACAATTAGTTATTGGTTCACTCACCTCCTCATTAGGAACTTTCCTGAAATGGTCCCATGCAACACTTTACTTCCATGTTGTGATAAAAGCTATCTTTTTGGCTAAGGGTTTCCTCTTTGTGACTCTCTTACTTTTTATACCACCTTTCTTACTTTGCAATGATGGTGGTGCAGTTGGTCCAGCATCTTCAAATTCTTGAATAACAGGATTGATAGATGTAGCTACTACCCCATTAGTTGATGGCTCATTGAGCTTGTCCATGCAGCATTATGTACTAAAGTTGGACATAATATTAACATCACAATTTACAGATTACACTATTTAGTAGTACTTAAAGAGGACTCTAAGTTTGTAAACCCTATCAAACAGAACAACGTTGGACATTGTTCAAAAAACCAAGTGAATGTTTCTACACACAAAACCATAATCTTCATATTATCAAACATGAATGAAACACAACAAAAGCAATACATTGAACAACAGCTGGAAAACCTTGATTTACAAAAAAAGCTGATAAATTATAAATTTTATGATTTCCATAGTCAATAACAGTATACCTTGGTTCACAAATTATTTGTTTTGTGCCAAAAAGTCATGAAACAAGCAACAATCGCCATCATAGATTTTTTAACACAAATTATCACTAATTGGAGATTTAAAAGCAATAAAGATGTACTAAAATGAAACAGCATGAAACTAACTATAAAGTATAAAGAGAATAATCCGCATACAAAAAATATATATACTTGTGTAATTACTAATCAGTATTACTACCAACTATATTTGGATGGATTAAGCTTAAGGACAAACTACTGAAGACTAATAACATATGAGAATAAGACATTGACAATAAAAGATGCCTTATTCCAGCAAGGCTTAAGTAGAAGGTTCGTCTATCTTATGTAAATAGCAACATATATAGTCATAACTCCAAGTCAATACATTGAGCTGACTGCAATCAAGACTGCAATGTCCATAGGGGAAATCGAGAGGAGCATTATTGCAAGCAAGATTGCAATCAAGACCAAATTGCCTATTTTGACATTAGGGAAATTTGTTGAAATTACAAGTCTAAAAATTACTAAAATTTCGGAAATTTAAGGACCAAAATTGTTTACAATCATGTTTTAAAAAATAAGCAAACAACACAAATTGAAATTCTGCTTATTCTGGATTTATATGTGGAATAAGCATCATTGACAATGTAGTCAACTAGTCATATGTGAATTGTGAGCTACATGTGACGTTAAAACACAAATCATAATGGATTTTGCGTTTACCTTTGCTGCCAATGTACAGCTGGCTTAATGACTAGTTGACTGTTCTTTAGTGCTGTCAAGGTTTGGTGAGTGACAACGCCTAATTTTCAAATAGTTTATGGCGCCAATGACTTCGTTGGTGAGAGCCTGCAAGATTGCACAGATTGGAACTCTGCTAAGGTTTGCTTTTGGGGAAAATCAGAGACAACAAATGAAGAAAAAAAAAAAAAAAACATGTGCTTCATTCATTTCTGAGATCAATCAAATAGGTAGTCCTATTCCATTTAGCTAAATGGCATCATTTTGGGCATCCTTCCAGTGGGTTTTGGTTTGTATCGATTAGACATCTTGCAACTTGAGACCGACCGACAGCCAAAAATTTGCAAAAATTTCCATCGATCCAACTTGATTCCCAAATTGACCCAAGTCTAACCATTTGGATTCAGTTTATTCCGGTCAGTTTTGGTCGGGTCATTAAAAAATGCCTAGCCCTATTTAGGCATACGAATTTATGCTATACTTCCTACCTCAGATGAAAATCAGTGAGAAAGAAAAAAAGGGAATATATTTTTGGGTTCATGTATAAATATGTTGTGTTTCTCTACTTAAAATTGGAAAAAAAAAAACAATTCAAGAATTCAAAGTGATCTTCATGTTATGACATATTTGGTGAGGTGACTTAAGCCTTATCACATATTTCAAAATCAAAATAATATTTGGTAATTGGTATATAATTTTTATACAAAAATAGACTTTATTTTCTTAAGGTTACATTTGTTGAGATTTTGACTTAAAGTCTATTTTTTTTTCTAAAATAGAATTATTACCTATTTATGTCTTTATCTTATTCATATTTGAATTCTGATTAGATAAATATCATAATCAAATTAGATATTTCCTAATATTTATAATTGTGATCAAATTGAACTTACCATTTGATAAGGATTTTGATTTATAAATACTTTTATTATATAAGGTTTGCTTGGGGGTGAGAAAAAGTTTATTTTTATAATCCGCTATGAAAGTTACTAAAGATCACACAATTTGCTCTTATGCTTTTGATGAAATTATTTATATTGAAAGTGCAAAGTATATACATTATAAGATATTTGGGATGTGAATTTGAGAATCATTATTCCATTTGAGAGTATATACACAATTTTTTTTTTTTTTGGTATTTTGCTAAGTTCTATTGAAGAAAGCTTCTATGTTTGTGTCACCTAGGTGGCTTTAGGTTCTAGATGCTTTTAGTTTTGGACATTGAATGTTATAATGAGGATTTTTATCTAATTCCTTTATTTTGAATTAACAAGATTTTTTATTATGGCTCTCTTTGGTGTTTCTTCCAATTCTAGATTGAAGTTATTGACTTAATTATAATGCTTTTTCTTTTTTCTTGCAGCTACTCTTTTGGTATTTATCATATTATTTTTGAAATAATCATGTTTTTCTTTACTCATTTTGAATGTTAAATTTTTAGCCATTTATTAATATACTGTTGTACTTATTTTTTTTATACTGAATATTGATGCTGCTTAAAATTTGAAATCAAGATTTCCTCTATCTCAATGAATGTTAATTTTTTAAGATTAATTATGATATTTGTAGTACATCTGTGAATTAGTGGAAGAGGAGAGACATTTGAGATTACTGTATTTATCAAAGGTTAAGAAAATTATGTTTCAAAGTCGTTGCATTTTAGATCGTAGAAATTGTTTAATCTCAATTTTATTTGTTACTTAACTATTTCATAATTTGCATGCATTACTTAGGCACTTTATATTGGTGGAGTCGACTGACCTCCAAGAGATCAATTTGATGCAGTAGTCGATGTGGACTAAAATGGCTCTATTAAATTGAAACAAAATAAGCTGATTTTAAATGATAGTCTATGTTCTTTTCCAGCTAGTTGGGGAACAATTTTTGTTCAAAATCAATGGGAAAAAATTTTGTATTTTTGTTTTATGTATTATAATTTTTATATTCTTACATCCTCTAATAATTAAGTCCCAATTTTCAGCAATGATTTTCACTTGATATAGAAATCTATTGAAGTTAAGGACCTATTTGTACGTGTTTTTAAGAATTATTTTTTTTTTTAAAATAGTTTTTTAAAACATAAACAAAAAATATTTTTTGTAGAAAAAAATTGTTTGAATTTATAAAACAACGTTAGACTAAACACTATAACAGCAACAATATCCAATTTTAACTATCAAAAGCTATTTTGATACTTGACCCTTCTTGGTTGATTTTTTACCATATTTAAACACTTATCAACCAAGTCTTAATACCATTTTCCTACACTTTCAAGATTTCTTATTATGTATTTACATAAAAAGAAAAGAAAAAAAGCTGAGTTCAAGCTTACGTTACTTCAAAAGATCACAATGAAAAGTTAAAGTAAAAGATTTTTGTCCAAAATTACTGGTGCAGTTGCTTTACTACGATTGCTTTGCTGCTCCTTAATCTCAGCTATTGGTGGGTTGTTTGGTGGAGCCTGACATCTTGTAGAAACAACCTTGCCCATGGTAGAGAAGAAGTTGGAGATAGCAGTTTGTGGCTGATGGAAAACAAAAGTTGAGGTAGGGAAGTTGGGTCTCTTTTGGACAAATTGGGATGAAGAGGGTTTTGTTGAAAGTGCCTAAGTAAAGTTTAAGGGCTAATAAAAGAGAGAAAATGGAGAAAATTACTAATTATGCCATTAAAGAAAATTGTTCTCAATGTATGTTCTTCGTGTTTTTCTTAGAAATTAAGAACAAAAATGCTCAAAAAATCTAAATTGTGTTTTTCATTCTTTGTTTTTTGAATTACACTTTTAGAAAAATAATTTTATAAAAATAATTGATAAAAATCATGTGTAAAACAAGTTTTTCTGTTTTGACAATATAAAAGAACACAAAAACAATTTTCAAAAACACTTCCAAACAGGCCTGAAATTCTAAGCTTTGTGTATGCATATTTTGTCGTCTTTTTTTATTTTTTTTATTTATAGAGTAAAGACTTATTTAATCAAATCAAAATAATTTTATTTTATCATTATCTCATAGCTCGATCAATTATAGGGGCACAAGAACACCTTAACATACTATATCTACCACTTTTTATGATTATTATCATTTTTAGATAAAATTTTACTTATCTTTTTTATAAAGATATTAAAGAATGAAAAATTGATGGCTATATCAATTGTCTTAAAAGATGTATGATTCTACGTTGAAGTTTAAGGATTTTATTATTAATGTTCTTTTTGAGTAAATTTCTAAATTCAAATTGTAATTCTTGCTAGCCTGCAACTCTCTCTCTCTCTCTCTCTCCCCCCTCTCTTTCCATATTATATTTAGGGTCAAAATTTGATAACAAGCAATAACTTTAGAACATTACTTATAGTGGAAGTTCTTGTTGCTAGATATCACTTTACTTCTCTCCAAAGGTAATTATTTGTGGCTTTAATATTTTAGTTGCTTTTATTTTTTATATACGAACAATCATACATGTCATATTTTTCGCTGTAAAGATGCATGCAGAGTAATATGAATGTACAATAATTTGCAAGTTTTCTCTGTCTTGTCCAAGAAATTAAGAAACTTAAAGCACTCACTTCATGCATAATTATTTTTATTTATTTGAATTACTTGATAATTGTTTAATGATTATTTAAAATATTAAATAATTATTTATTAATTGTTTAATACTTATTTTAATTAGTCAATAATAATTAATTTTAATTATTTATATTTATATTTAAATTTTAAATATTTAATAATCATTTTAATGTAGATTATTAATTACTTATTTTGATTAGATAATTATTTTTGTTTGGTCTTTTTATTTGTTTTAGACTATGTATTAAGTCATTCCTTTAAGAGTGACAGCCATATATAATGCCTTCCTTGTGTTCTAGATTAATAGCCATGAATAAATCCTAAATTAATTAGTCAAGGAATACATATGAGTATAAGGAAGGATTAAACAAATTTTTTTATTTCGAATTTGAGTGGCAATCTGTTGAAGGGAGAATAATATGCCTATGTCATAATTATAAATTCAAAAAGTGGTTAACTAGAGATAAAGGATATGACCACTTGATTCGAAAGTAATTTTCAGCTGAATACACTAAGTGGGTATCGCATGGAGAATGCAACGTACTTAAAGCATCTTCTAGTAGAATACATGTGATAGCAACTCCTCAAAATATAAGTCTCCAAAACCCTATAGAAGACATGATCAATGATGCATTTGGTTTTAGTAGTCTACATGACAACAATAAACCAAGTGCATTTTATGAAGCTACTAGTGATAATGATGAAGTGCCAGGTAAAAGGATGTATAAAGCTTATGTTGAGTTTTATGAGTTACTTAATGATAAAAAGCAAGAACTTTATGAAGGGTGAGAAGTACTCCAAATTATCATTTCTAATAAAATTGTATCACATCAAGTACTTGTGTGTCATCACTGATAAAGCTATGACAATGATCTTGGAATTGTTGAAAGATGTCTTCAAGAATGCTAAAATGCCTAGTTCACTATATGAGGCTAAGAAAACTATCACCAATCTTGGGCTTAATTACACTAAAATACATACTTGTCCAAATGACTACATGTTGCATTGGGGGATGAAGAAAATAAGGAAACATGTAAGAGATTTCATACATTTAGATGGAAGGAAAGAGTTGTAGATAAGAAAAAGAAATAACATGCAAAAGTGTTACATTACTTCCCACTTAAACAAAGGTTATTTATGTCTACTAAGATGACTGAGCATATGAGGTGGCATGTAATTGGGAATTGTAATGATAGCTTGACAAGGCATCTAAGAGACTCTTAAGCATGGAAGAAATTTGATGCAATTCACCCATAATTTGCTTCAAATCCTCGTATTGTTTGCCTAGATTTAACCAATGATGGTTTCAATCCTCTTGCAACCATGAGTATAGATTGTAGCATTTGGCTTATAATTTTTATACCATACAATTTGCTTCCCTAGATGTCTATGAAGTTAACCTCTTTCATTCTTTCAATGATCATTTTAGGTAAACACATGCTAGGTAATGACATAGATGTTTGTTTGCAATCTTTTATGAAAGAGTTGGAAGAGTTATGGATGGAAGGTGTGGACACCTATGATGTTTCAATGTGTGAAATGTTCAAAATGCAAGTGGTACTAGTATGGATAATCAGTGATTTCTCAAGGCCCGGTGCCTTGTTTTTATGGAATTCACACACTAGATTAGCTTGCCCAACTTGTAACATTGATGTAGCTCTACTGCATTTGAATAATAGTAATAGAAGGTGATTTTTGGGGGCATCTTCATTTTCTTGGAGAGAATCATAGATTTTGGTTGATGTGGCTTCACTTTAAGCGATTTAAGAATTTAGAAACCTTCCAAAAGCATGATCAAACACAAAAATCTTTGAACAAGTAGAGAACATTAATACTACATTTGGGAAGGTAGAAAAAAGGGATGCTAAAGGGAAGCGAGCTCATGCAAATAATAATGAAATGGATTCCCAAATATGGAAGAAGAAGTATATATTTTTCCAACTTCCACATTGGGTGACTAACATGGTGTGCCACAATGTTGATGTCATGCATATAAAAAAATCTTGTGACAGTCTCATTTACACCTTACTGAATGAAAGTGGAAGGACAAAAGACAATCTCAATACTTAGAAAAACCTTTAGGTATTGGGCATAAGAAAGGATTTATGACCTAATGATAAAGGCAAATACTAGCCATGTCTATTTATAGTGACAACCTTCGATGCACCGACATTTCATATAACAGTCGTATCCGCATGTCGAAAATGTTCCCATTTCCGACACTTATCGATACCGACATTTCATTTACCTTGTAAAAATAGCACCAACACTTCTGAAAATATCGTGTCCCTGTGTTCGTGTCCCCGTGTTCCCGTATCCGCGTGTTAGTGTCCATGCAACATAGGTGACAACTATTTGAAGAATATGAAAATGCCTTATGGGTATTCAAACAACATTTCTGGGTGTATCGATTTAAAACTATGTAAGTTGTTTAGGCTGAAAAGTCATCATTGTCATTGTTGATGGTGGAATTTGGTTCAGTCCAAATTCAGCCAACCTGAATAGTTCTCAAGGCCTCAAACTACAATCCACTTATGCAAATAAAGAATGAATAGATAGAGAGGAGGAATAGTAAGAACGCAAAGGACTTTTAATGTGGTTTGGCTAAAATAGGGCAAAACTGGTCCCTACGTCTATGGCAGCTTTTGTTGATTTGGAGAAAAATGAGCAGAGTTATAGTTTATGTGTTGGAGATCTCTCCTCTCTTTTTTTTACACCTATTCCTCCCCCCGTTTATAGAGGTTGGGAGGTTACAAATATAACTTTACAAGTTATAACTCTATTACATCAAATAATAAATATACAAGATAATCTAGATCACTGCAAATCAGCTTTGTTAACCTAGCCAGCTAGACTATCTTTTGTTTTGATGATAAAAACAATTTTAATCATATCATATTATGTTTATGAGCTTTAATTATTTGTTAAGTATGTGCAGGTTCAAAGTTCATCAAGATTCTACATTAGATTTAGGATTTTATTTTGATTTTTATAGGATCTTTTGTAAGTGTATTTTTCACAATTTAGCTCCAGTTATTTTTCTTAAAATGCTTTTTCAAAACGAGGTAGTTTTTAAACCACTTGAAGAAAACAAGATTTTATAAAACTATTTCTTACTTCATGAATCAATTTGCACATCAATGCATTGAAAAACTTATGAAAAATTCATATCGCAATCGAAGTTGCAATTGATGTATGAAATATAGATTTAAAAAATTGCTTTATCGAAGGTTAGGAAAAATGGCTACCTCGATGCAGTAATTGATGCGAAGATTGTGAACAACAGACTACACTTTGATTATCATATCGATTAGTTTGTTATAACCATCTATAATCGATGCTACAACCGATGCAACAATTGAAAGTTAGTTATTTTGTTATAAACGTTTATAGCAGTTATTCAAGCCTAACTGCCATCCCTATTTAAATGATCATTCACAATTTTTCTTCATTATTCGAGTGCAAAAAACTATTCTCTCATATCTTTTATCTCTACATTTTTTATTTGGATTGATTCAAAAAATCCTAGAGCTTTCTTGTTGAAGATTCACATAGTTCTATTTGGGATTTTTATCTCAACTCTAGTTTTGTATTCTTACCTTTTTTTCTATTATTTTCTTTTAGATTTCTAGTGTTGGAAATCTGATTTCTAGGTTTGGAAGAGCCCAATTTAATTCTTCTAGGTTAGCAAGAAGCCTGTAAAGTCTTGTTGTAAAGCTTGCAGTTTAGGAGCCCAATAAAATCCTAATGTTTTCATTCAATTAAAAAAGCCTTTTGGTTGATGAAAGGTTAAGTGGAGTAGACTTATATTATGGTTTCAATTCAAGCTAAACCACTTTAAAAATCTGTCTCTTGATCTTTATTTTCATTACACAATTATTTTTCAGTTTCTACAATATTCATTACTACATTATTATTTCTTTTATATTGCTGATTCATTATGTGAGTTAATTCCTATGAATTCTAAGCAAATCTGCTGCAATATTTATCTTTATCATCTTTCTCTTCAATTTGTCAAAGAAAACAATATAGTTGTGCAACCTATTAAAAAGAATCCAAAGATAGATCTAACAATCTAAAGGGCAAGATCCAAGTTTTCCCGTAATACATTTTTAAATCTAGGACCTAACAAGCTTCTACAAACTGATTTCTATAGGTGCCCCCCATAAGCTGCTAGTTACAGACTGGCCTTGCAAGTTAAGTCTAAGTGTGGATGCCTGCCTTGTGCTCGACCTCACCTGGGCTCTAGCTAGGTGAGGTGCTGTGTCTTGCAAGCTAGGGCTTCTATCTTGGGGTCATCGCTGACCTCAATATCGGGCTTGTATCTGGCGAGCTGTTGGCCATACAAGCTGGGACTTCATCTCCAGCGAGCCAGGGGCCAATGCCTTAGACCTCATCTGGTGTCCTAGACTTGTGTGGTTAGTGAGCCGGTGCCTCTGCTGAGCGACCCCAGTTTTTAGGCGATCTGTCCCCTTTTCTGGCTAGTCTGGACTTCTATTGAGCCTTTGCCAGCCCATTTTGCATTGTACCAGAAAATATCCATAACAGTCATATACTTATAATGTAATTATTGCCCATTGCAATACACAATGTGTTTCTAGACAAAGTGACTATAGTACTGGTTGAGTTAAGTTCATATTTTAGACAAATACGTAGTAAAATTTTCAACCCTAATGACCTTGAGAATGTTCAACAACAAATTGTTCTTACCTTTTTTCATTTATAAAACTTGTTCCCTCATTATTCTTCACCATTATGGTTCATTTAGTTGATGAAATAAAATTAGGAGGCCCAGTACAGTACCGATGGATGTACCTTATTAAAGGTAATAGTTGATTTTATCTATTTAAGCCTAGATGTGTAAGTAGCTTTTTTTTTAATGTTATCTTCCTTTACATAGATATTTAGGACATATAAAGTCTTATGCATGCAATAAGGCTTAAGTAGAAGGTTCCATCATTAAAGGGTATATATATGAAGAATGTCTTACATTTTATTCAAGATATTTGCAAGGAATTGAAACAAGGTTCAATCAAATAGGATGCATTAATGATGAACTAAATAATATTGAATATGGAGAACTATCTACTATTTTCCCCAAGAAAGGTAGACCAATAGGCAGTGGTTCTAGTTTCATGCTAACACCTACGGGAAATATACAAGCACATCGATATGAGTTATTCAATTGCAAAAAGGTTGATCCATTTTTAGAGTAAGTATCCATAACAACATCCACCTTCTTTACTATCTTTCCTAAGATTACTCGGCATAACCATTGATAACAAAACATTTCACTCATTTATTTACCCTCTCACTTAGCATTTTAAGGTCCTAAATGATGTACTTTCAGCTGTGTTAGTGTGTGTTTATGATTTGGTGCCAATTGGAATCATTTTCAAAAATTCTGCATAATTGGCCATTTTGAGCAGTTTCTATGATCTAGCCATATCTTGAGTTACACTTGTCCAATTGATGTGATTTTTCTCTTGTAAGAAATCTAAGAGATAGCTCTACAACTTTCATGAAGACTACCAAGGCTAAATCACACGATCGGTTACCTGAATTTGGAGTTGAAGCTGACACTAGAACGCTACCAGAATACTATCTTGGGCAGCCTGACCTCTGTGCATTCAATTGATCATAATTGGAGTTATATAAGTCCAATTGGGGTCAAACTAAGCCCAAATGGAAGATGAAAAATAATGCTACATTTATCATGAGACTTCTAGAGTAAAAACATCAAATTGGGCATGAGAAATAGGCTGCAATAGAGAGTTAGAGTTGCTACAAAATGGGCCTAAGCAGAACTGGATTTTTTTTGCCTCAATTGGCATGGATCTTGTGCCCATTGCACCATCCTTGGATCCAACACACACTCAACTAGCTGGAGACCTATAAGAGAGCAGGAAAAGTAGAGAAGGTAGTCTGAATTGAGCTCCACATGCAACAGTAGTGGCAGAAGCAACCAGCTACACCTGCTTACTCACCTAATAGCAAACAAGCTCTCCTTTTTCGTGGGCCAAATCTCCTTTTAGTTTATGTCTTTTTGCTTTAGTTGGTAAGTAGTTTTTAGTGTGTTTTTAGGGTAGTTTTTTGTGGAGGTGGAGAGCAAGATTTTTCTCCCCTCTTTTCTATATTTTTCGACCTCCATAGAAGGCTAACTTTGCAATCATCCAAGGGGTGACACTTGAAGATTAATGTGAAAATCTTGCTCCTTCATTTCACATTCAATTTGCTGGTCATTTCTCATCCTTTCCCCTTTATTTTTATTGTGATATCTGAGTTGAATGGATCCATTTAATTTAGATATTAATATGGTTATTGAGATTTTGATAATCATCTTAGAAGAGGATAAGAAAACTAAGTAATACATTGAGATCTTGATGGATTGCTTGTGGCTGAGTTTTGCATTAAACTTATTAATCAATTTAGGGATCCTTGTTATGATTAACAACAATTGAATGAATATTTAGTGATCTAGGATGCATTGATCTCAAGTTGATTCCCTTGGCTTGTTGCTTGTCTATCTTTGTTTTAGTTTTTGTTAGTTTAGTGTAGTTTCTGTAAATTTGGATTCTGCCAACACCTCTTTATTTATAGCTCCTAATTGATTGATATCATCTAAAAAATGATCTTTGGGTTCGACTTGGTGTTGCTTTATGCTACAAGTAGAGTAGTGTAATCCGATTTTATAAATTTTTAATTTGATCAACCACAACAAATCGCAAATCAAATTTTGGCACCGTTGCCAGGGATCATTTTGATTTTATCAATCATATTAGGAGTGTTTTTATGTACTAACATCACTAACATTTTATTTTTGCATTTGCTTTCTTTTATTTCCCCTATTTTTCCCTTGTTTTTAGTTTTCATTTTTACATTACTGTTGCATTGCTACTTACTGGAACCACCACCTTGGATTTGGCTAAAATTTGGTGGGCTGATAGAAGAGACCATCTTGATCAAGGCTTGTTGGTTTGCCACAAGCTTTGACTGGTTTTGGCCAAATTCCATTGTTTAGACCACTTTTTCTTTTTTTAAGATTTTTTATTTAATTTTAAGGTCCCCCTTAGTGGTAGTTTTTGAATGGTGGTGGTCTAGCAATTTTTCAAAATATCTAGATATGTTAATTAGACTTGTTTTGAGTGGTTTTTAGCCTTTATTGTTGTGTTGTACTATTTTCAATGTTGTTTCATTGTTTCAGCCTATTTTGAGTAGTGTATGTGCAGTGTAGTGCCTTTTGTTGCATATCTTGCATTTCTGCATCCTGCATGTATTTTTGCATTCTGCATGTTGCATGTTATGTTGTAGTATTTTCTGGTTTCTTGTCATTTTTCATTTCAGCTTATTTTGTATAGTATTTGTGTAGTGTTTGATTGCTAGTCCTTCTTCTTATCATGATCTTTGGAATTGGTTTTGAAATTGCTTAGAAAGATTAGGAGAAGACTAGTTAATTACTAAAAAAAAAAGAGAGAAGAAGAGAAATCTGATTCTGCTGCAAGAATAAAGCATAAGCTTAGTGAGTTAGCTTCCTTGGTGAGACAATGGACTATACTTGCACAAGGACCTACCCCAATTCAGCCAACAGAGTCTTGTCTTATATTTCATCAAGAGGAGAACTCTAACCAAGCTCATCTTGCTGCTATGGCAAGCAATTTTCTTGGCATACCCCTATATCAGTAGCCATATCAAGAGCCAGACCAGTAGCCATACTAGGACTAGCAACCATATCAGCAGCCATATAGGTACCAGTAACCTTACCAATAACTACAATATCTATACCAGCATCCATACCAAAAGTCTTATCAATGGCCATCCTAGCAGCCAAGCTGGCAGCAAATGTGGCAGCCACTCATACAGCAACAACAAGATCCAATATCTGCCAATACTGAGCCAACATTAGAGGATCCTATAAACCAAATGGTAGCCAACAACATTTGGTTTTAGCAAAAGATAGAAGCCATCATGCAGAACCTGGATGCTCAAACTGGAAAATTGGCTTCTTCATCAAGTCAATTACAATAAGAAGATTCTGACTAGCCCCCTTCCCAAACAATGCCAATTCAAGAAAATATTAGTGCCATTACATTTGGGAAGAGTTTACAAAAGCAAACTAGCCCCCAACCAGTAATGGAGGATCCTATGGAGGAGCATTCTACCTTTAGAATAGACTTACTTGCTAAGGAATTAGTTGAAGATGCTTGTAATGATGAGCTTCAGGCTAAATTCCCTGATTTACATGAGTTTGCTGATTCTTTTCATTTGTGTGATGATTGTAATGGTGTTGTGCTATGTAATGCTTGTGTTGAAATTGATGAATTTTTAAGAAATGATAGCTCTAGTATAGATCAAGCAATAGTAACTCTAGATAGTGCAGAAATTCAATCAGTAGAAGTTGTGCCAACCAACAAACTGATCCCTTTCATAGCGCAACTACCCTAATTAGAGCTAGAACCTCTCCCTGAACATATCAATTATGAATCTTTGGAAGAAGATAAGGGGCTGCAAGTGCTCATAGCCAACAAGCTTTCTGCTAAACAAAAAGGAAAGTAGTTACAATTTTTGAGAAGATATAAGAGAAGCAGGTGGAACCTGAAGAGAAACTGGTGGCTGATGAAGGAAGTCAACTTGGAAGTAGCCCTGTGCATCAATTCTCCAATTAGATAAGACTGTTTCTTACCCCTCTCTTTATTTTACTTGTTCTATATTTGCTATTGATATATGTGTTGCTGTGCTTCATTAACATTGAGCTTACATTAGGGACAATGTAAACTTCAAGTGTGGGGGGAGTTTTGAAGTTTTGGATTTGTTGTTGTGCTTTGAATGATCATTTTTCTTGAACAAACCAGAAATTTTTACTGTATTTTACAACAAAATTTTTTCTACAATGCAGAATCTAGAAAATTGAATTCTATATAATGTAGAAACCAGAATGCAGAATGCAAAAATTTTGGACATTTAAAAAAAGACCAGAACTTTTGAAACTAGAAATTCTATAATCATGTAGTTTTTCATAAATGATGAGGTATTTTTAAGCTTCAAATGATTTGCAAGTAATCTTGATGGTTGCAAAGCATATCTAAATAGGTGATCTTGAACTTGATAAGCATTGTGATAGATTTGAATTGCTTGAAGATTGATTTTGGTAGACATATACCTTGTGAGCTTTTGAGCCAATTATTGAACATCCTTGATAAATTCTCCTTCTTTCTTGTGTGTGAATATTCCTCCACGATTATGTTGCTCTAGAACTTGCTTTGATTCTTTTGAGATTACATTCACATGCATGCATGAAGATGATTAAGACAATTCTTTGTTTGAGCCATTCTTTCCCTTTAAGCTACCTTGCAATGAATTTACCATTGTTAAAACCCCTTGAGCCTTCACATTTAACCTTTCTTCTTAACCTTCCTTTTTAACCAAGTGTGGGGGGGATGTGTTGAAAGAAAAGTGAAAAGGAAAAATGTGACTCATAGGAATGTGCTAAAAAAAAGTGAAAAAGGCAAAGTGTGGTTCATGATAATCGTCAAGAAAAGAAAAGAAAAAAAAAGAAAAGGAAAAAAATCTGTAGAAAAATGCAGAAAATTCTGCCAAAAATGATGCAGAAAAGAAAAATTCTACAAAAGCTTGAAAGAAAAAAGAGAGAAAGGGAGAAAAAGAAAAAGAGGTGGAAAATCAGAAAACCAGAAAATTATATCCTCTTTGATGTTGAATTGCCATATCAATAC
>JANHAO010009794.1:0-18101 GCA_026873985.1 Saraca asoca
TAATTTTTATTAAATAATTATTTTTAATAAAATTATTTTTGTTTCATAAAATAAGAAATTAAAAATTTCAAAAATAATGGAATTTAAGATTCATAAAATGAATTGTATTTTTATTTTTACAAATCATATTTCCTGATTGAACCAAACAATAAGAAAGGGATTCATAAATAATTTAATTTCATTTCTTGATTGAACTAAACAGTTTAAATAAATAATAATTTCTATTCCCTTTCCTCTCCTTCCTTATTTAATTTCATTCTATTTTCACATATTCAACCAAACGGACTTAGTACGTACAGAAATGCAAAGTCAAGTTGATTATTTCACTTGATACGATGCCATCACAATTTGACTTTATCAATCAACAAAGTTCCATTAACTTAATTAGTCGAGGCTAAAGCAGGAATAGGAAATACAACTTTTCCTCTCATTGCATGTTGTGTAGCTAGGTAATTCTACTGAGGTATTACACTTAAAATGTTGGTTGTTTCCATTATTTACTAATTTATCATAATATTTATAAATATGAGTAAGATTAAAAAACACAATAACAAAAATACTACCTAAAAAGCCTAAATTTAATTTATTTGAAATTAAATTCATAAATGAATTTACACATGAGTTTGAACATGGGATAAATCTTCAAATCTCTTAAGCAATGTATAGTGCGTAAAATCATACATTCTAAAAATTTTAATATTTTTAAGAATATGATTTACAGAAATATTATATTATCATATTTGATTCAATTAAAAAAATCTCAAATTTCTTAAGTAGTATTTGATTCATAAAATTATACATTTTCAAGAATTTTAATATTCCTAGAAATATAATACCTGTTATGAGTGAAATTCGATACGCGAGAAAAACGGGTTGGTGAAATCCCAAACAAAGATGAAATCCATATAAAAGGAACTCGTTAAGCAGTCGAGGATGCTGAGCACACCTTTCGGCTTGCACAGTCAACGATTTGCTCTGCATAAGCTTGTTTCATGAGCTCATCCTCGCTATCCGAAGGATAGCAACAACCCCCAAGTCAAGAATCTTGGCTTGTGAGATGAAGCTTGCCACTTAACTGGAGACCATCTAAGATCAAGGAAATACTCTCTCAGACTTAACTTACAAGGATAATCTGCAAAGAATATCCCACGGGGCCCACCAGCAGAAAACAATTTACAAAAGCCAAATTATAAAAGATTATATTATTTTATATATTTAATACTTGATGTAATATATTTACAACTTGTAAAATTATAGTTATGACCTCCTATCCTCTATAAATAGGAAGAGGAGGATCACTGTAAAATAGGCTAGGAAACAACTATATTGAAATTCTGTAGAATTTTCTCTTAAGCAATAACATTACCGTAGATATAGAGGTCATTGTTAATGATTTTAGCCAAATCATGTTAAAAAGATCATTTATTCTTGTTGTTCTTCTTTTCCACCATTTCTATCTCTCATTTATCTGGAAAACAGCTTGGGGTTCAAGAACCAATCTTGGTTGACTAGAATTTGGTAGAATCAAATTTCACCGTCAATAATGCCCATGAATGTAATTTTCAAAAATATTACATTATCATATTTAATTCAATTAAAAAGATATTTAAAAATATTATAATATTATATTTTAATTAATTTATATTTTTTTAAAAAATATTATTAAATTATTAAAATGTCTTGATTGAAAATTGAATGATTAATGCTAAAAAATTGATCAATTAAATATATAATATTAACTATAAAAGATTATTATGTATAGTGATCAACAATCATAGATAATGGATAGTAGGTAATAATTAATGATAAAAAATAATGATCAATAATATTTAGTGATAATTAATAATAATAAATAATAATTGATAATGATAAATAATAAATGATTGAGGATAATAAAATGTAATAAATAATGAAACATAGCGAACTATTATTAAGTGTAGTTAGCAATCGCGACATTCAAGCATGCGAAGGCTCGTTGAGGTTACCCTTACAATAAAAGCAAATGGCAGAGCAACAAGCAAAGTCAAATATGACAATTGTACAGAGCCCCAAAAGTGGACCAACGCTAAATTCCTAGGAATTCAAATCCCAGCGTGTCTATCTTTTACACTAAACTTTAATGTCACGATCCCACAGTTTCGTCGCCATAAATTGAAATAAGTGGAGCACATTTTGATGCAAATCAAATCAAATGGTTAAGAGTTATTCAGTAATTATTTTGGAAGTTCTCTTTCTCTCTATGTTACTTCCGTCTGTAAATGCAATAGGGAAAAACATTGATGGTGGTTCTGAACTCTACGCTGGCAAGTGACCTGCTCCTCTTCTTTTAACAAAAGTTTATGTCTTATATACATGGAGGCATAAAAAAGAAATTATAATGTCATTTGTTTTGTTAATTTTTTATTTTTATTTTTATTTTTAAAAATGTTATATTTATTGAAAGTTAAATGTAAGTTGTATGGTAAAAAATAAGATCTACTTTTTCAGAAGAAAAATTATTTTTTTTCCACCGTCATAATTCCATTATTTTTTTTTAGCAAAAAGCATTAAGTAGCATATTTTTTTTCTAGTTTATTTGTTCTATAGATATCAATTAATTGTGTAATATAAAAAATCTCTAATTATAATTCTCATTTAATATTTTCTTCGTTTCTATATATTCCGTCAAACGAAGAGTTTTTATTTTCCTGTAAATTTAGGTGGAAAGCCTCGGATGCTCGCTGGCCAAGTACCACGAAGTCCATGCAGTAGGGGAAGAACTAATATTGAAAGAGACAATGGATCTCAGAAGCCATATAGTGATCTTTAATGTCACAATTATCTTTATCACATTATTTACAAAGTATGAGAATAATTTCTTGGGAAAATTTATTGTACTTTTCATCCTTTTATTGGGGAATGTATCAAATTTAGGATATTACATGGAAAGAAGTTAAAAAAAAAAATGGGAAAAAAGCAAATATCTAAGTGCTAAAAATAAACACATAATCATTAAATAACCCCTACTTTTTATTTATGAGTCCTACATTGTATCAAAATTAAAATATCACAGGGAAAGAAGTAAAAAATAAAGAAAAACAAAGGCAAAAAAGGCAAATATCTAGGTTCTAAAAGTAAATACATAGTCATTAAATAATCCCTGATTTTTATTTGTGAGTCCTGAAACTTCCAGACAGGCCTCTCGCTTCTGATTTGGTGCATAAAAGCAGAAGCATGAGAAAAACAAGAATCGTCAAAAAATTTGCAGGTATTTGAGAATAATAGATTTTCTTTGCCATGAATTTAACTTTGCGTTCACAATTTTCTGCTTCAGGTGTATTTATAAGACATAATTTGCCAGCCTACTCGTTTGATTTTTTTTTCTTTTCAATGCGTTTTATTTAATAACATACCACAAATGATTAAAAGTTGTTTCGTTGGCAGAAAATTTGATCAAAGATATAATTTTTAAGAAAATAGAAAATAATTGTATTATTTAATTGATAATTAAATAAAAAAATAAAAAAAGTAGGACTTCCCGAAAATACTACTTTCAGCAAGATATGAAAAGTTGCTCTCCTAGGTAATAAAAATTTCTTGTGTTTTTAATAAAATAAAAATAGAGAATTATCCTTATACAATTTAAATAATGACAAAAGTATTTTTTTATTTCATGATTAGCTTTTTAATGATAAAAATATATTTTAGTTATTTTGATAATACTTCTTAATAAGTTTATAGTTAAATTAAACATAATATAGGAACTTATTTCCTAAAAAATGCTAATTCCTTATTATTAATTAAATAATTTTCAATACATCTCAAAAAGTTTACAAGAGAATCCACTTACTAGGAAGTTCAACTTTTTTTTGTAGAAATTTACTTCTTTTGTAATCAAATGAATATTTGATTTAATAAAAGCAAAAGTGCCAAAAAAATTTGATAATAAGAAAAAAATGTTGGTGCTAGAGTTTTTATTTATTTTTTATTTTTTTAAGATATAAGAAGACACATTTTTTTTTCTTGATGATAGTAGAATGACAAATTACTTAACACATATATAACACTTTGGATTGAAATTTAGGATATTGAACACTTATAGCCTGCTCAGATAAGCAAAAATTGAATGGAAAAGAGTGGAAAAGAAAAGAAAACACAGAAAATAATACATTTTCCTTTACTTGACTGAAGAAGAAAATAGGAATAGAAAGGAAAATGCACTGAAAATGCCCCATGGGCCCCACAGGTTTTTTTTTCCGCTCGAAAGTGAGCGGAAAGGAGAGGAAAACACGGACAGCTGTTGTGCTCCTGCCTGCTTGAGGAAGTGTGCTCTGCATTTCCTTTACCAGAACAGAGAAAATCAAGGAAATCCTCTAGCATTGTAACCAGATTTTTCTCCTTCAGATTGTTGGTGAGCAGTAAGAAAATCCCCTAGCGTTGTCTTCGGCCTGCTAGCAACAGAAGCAAGGGAAGCAAACAATAGAAGCAACAAAAGTAAGGGAAGCAAACAATAGAAGCAACAGAAGTAAGGGAAGCAAAAATTTTCAAACAACACATATTGAAACAAAGCTGAAAAAAAAAATCAAAACCCAATTTGCACAAATAAAACAAACAACAGATCGACCAACAATCGTGAAACTGGGGTTCTGGGAGAGAGAATCGAACGCGTGCGCACAGGGAGAAAGACCGGCGTTGGAGCAAGTGGAAATTCACCAGCAAGCTGGTTTGAGTGTCGGCCAAAGAGGCACCGAAGGAGAGGACCATTGTTGCTGTGAACTGGTCTAAGAAGGATGGTAACCGAAAAGCGACAAGAGGAAGAACAAGATCGACGATCGGCTTATCGGACGAGAAAGAAATGGAGAGGGGACGGTGGTCGGTGACAAAGTAAGGAAGACGCAACAAGGGAAGTTCAGAAAAAGAGCAGCCCGAGGAAGAAAGAGTTGTTGCAAGGGAAATTATATCATAAATGAACACATATTTTATAAAAATTCATACAAATTTTAATTTATTAAAAATAAACACATATTTCTGATCTTTAAATTTATAATTTTATTAAAATTATAAATTTAATAAAAATTTTATATTTATTTTCTTTCAAGTTAAAAACTTCAATTTTTTTAATAATGAAATGTAATTATAATCATATATTAAATATAATATTTACACGTTTTAATAATATATTATGTAATTTTATGATTTTTTTAAATTTATTTTATTTTTTATAAATTTCTTAAGATTTATAATTTTATTAAAATTATTATTTTAATAATAAATATTTTATATAAAAAATAGCTTGTTTAATCTTTAAAAAATATTTTGAAATTTATAATTTTGACAAAATTATTATTTTAGTAAAAAATTATTTTTTTTCCAGCTGAAAACTTCATTTTTTTTATAATAAAATATAATTATAATCATATATTAAATTAATATTTATACATTTCAACTATATATTATACAATCTTATAATTTTCTTAATATTTTTTTTATAAATTTTATTATTATTTTTTCTTTTATTTCATTTCCACTTATTTTCTATCCAACAAATCAATAAAAAATTATTTTCTTTTTCCTTTGTTCTCCTTTCTTTTCTTTTCTTTCCTTCCACCCAAATAAAGTGCTGGGATTAGTGCGCCTAAGGCAAGTAAAGTGCTGGGATTAGTGCGCCTAAGGAAAAAGAAGCAAATTTGAGGACATTATTTTATGAATTTTTAAAAAACTTAATATAAAAAACTTAAAGTTATAATTTTTATAAGATATGTCGCAACTTTTTCATAAAATGTTAGAAAAAGTTATACCTATTAATATATGGTTTGTAAAAAATATAATTTTTGTTATAAAATTTAAAAGTGTGCATTAATTTTCTCGATTACGTTGACAACCATAACCCCTGAATGGGTGGAGAATGTAGAAATAGAACAGGTCAAGATTTGACTCACAAAAATTTTGTTTCCAATTAATTGATGAACAAATCTTCCTATTTTTCTTTACATTAATTATATATATAATTAATCAACTTTTAAAAATTTTATTTTTATAAGCTATCTCTAATTATACTTGACTAATTAAAAAAATTCGCCCCATTTTTTTTTTTATAAATTAACTGTTCCACGTTTCTGCACTCATATTCATAGTTATAGTCGCACACCGCCCTGCCTCATCTAATGCTACACCAACTCTATGGTGATAACTAGATATAAAATACAAAAAAAAGTATTGATTTTTTTTAACAAATACTAATATCTTAAAATAAGCATATTATTATTCTTTTATTATGATATGTTATAAATAATTTATAATACAAAACAAAATATTTAACTTTTTTTTTTACAAATACTAATATATTAAAATAAGCATATCAATATGTAACGTCCAAAATTCTAAGTAACATGGTCTTAAAAAATTTTTAATTTTTTATAAATTAAATAAACAAATGTAATTAGATAAAATATGAATTTTCATTACCTCACTCATAAGGGAGGAAATTATACTCCCTTTTCATATAACCTTAATCAAAATCAAGGTATTGGGAGAATTTTGAGACAATAAAGGACATCGTACTAATATTACATACTAAAATCCATGCCTAGAGTTGAGAAGAATCTTTTATCATTTGTTTATTATTTACTTATTCATTTATTCTGTTATGGTTAAATTACTCTACTTTTCCTTATACTTTTATTTAATTTTTAATTAGATCTTTATAATTCAAAAGTTTTTAATTGTATCCTGATACTTATTTTTTATTTTTAATTGGATACTTCTTGTTATTTTATTTTTAGATTTTGTTAGCAATTAATCCATATAAATAATAATCTATTAGCAATTTAAGGAGTGAGAGACAAATGACCCATTTTTCCCTTTAAAAACAAAATAATTTCATATTATGTCCTAATTTTTTTAAAGTTATATATCACTTAAATATAAATAAAAATGTTATTGAAGCTCAACATCAACAATCGTTAATTGCATTAAAAAAGCTTCGTTCATGTGTGCGGAATGCTAATGAAATCTAACAAAAAAAAGACAAAAAGTGTCCAATTAGAAATAAAAAATAAGTATAGGAATCCAATTCAAAACTTTTAACTATAAGGATCTAATTACAAATTGAGTGAAATTATATGAGCCAAAAAGTAATTTAACCTTTAGGTTTTTTAGCCATATACTTATGCTCAAGTTTGGAAGTGGGCATTTGGTTGATTAATCTCGAAATTAATTTTGGGATCCATAAAAATAAAGTATAGTTGAGCATAAATATGTCATAATCCCTAAGATTAACTTGACTGGATTCGAACACGGGTTCAGAAAGGTAATCGGTTGAGGCATGGTCCCCAAGGGTGTACTTATTAGTCAACTAGATCTTAAAGGATGGTCAATTAGTCAATATCAAGTCAGACAAAATTTGATGCATGATTCAAGGTTTCAGAATCTTGGCAGAGTTGAGTGTCAACCAGAGTTGAAACTTTGTCGGGAAAGAGTCCTAATGTAATTTCTAATCAAAAAATGGAATATGAGGTAAAACGATCAAATCAAAAATAAATTTGATTCTCTTTTATATTATCTTTGATTTTTATTAGATTTTAATTGGTAAATTATTTTAGACCAGTGTGATTACAATAGTGCATCTATGCCTAGAATAGAGGTTAGAATTATATTAGAGATAGACTTATGTATTATATGTTTCAAGAATTTTCATATGATCAGGTGAGTGAAAATCTACCTTTATATCTTCCTCTTCATATGAAAATGATATTTTTGAAAATCATTCTAAATATATTTTGTATGTTAGTATTTGAGAATATGATCATGGGATGTAGCCTACTAGAATTAGGCCAAAATATAATGTAGTCAAAATGATAAATGGTTATGAGACTTTTATTGATCAAGAGAATATGAATTAGACTAAGAATAGACTTGAAAAGTAAGAATTGATGAAATCAGGCTTAGGTCAGAATATGAATAGGAACTGTAGATAAATGACAGATTTAGGAATTGTTTCCTACGTGAATATGTGAATATCTGATTGAATGTATATATGAAATGAGTTATGGTATGGAAAGGTAATAATGGTACAAGTTGTAGATTAATTTAGTAATCCCAACTTTACATATGCATATGAACATGAATGTTAAGAATTCAATAATTTTCAAAGAATTTTTTTTAATTTCTTTGTTTTAATATTTTGTTTTCTCAAATTTTCTTGAAATTGATTTACTTAATGGAATGTCTTTTTGAAATATTATCTAGAATTTATTCATATTCCTAATTTTCTAAAATAATGATTGAACACTATTTATTTATTTTTTTGTTTCATTGGCTTAATTAATTAAGCATTATTTTATGTTATAAATTCATTCATTCATTAATATTTTTTTTCACGTTAATGAATAGGAGAAGGTTATATCAATTAGGAGATACTCCAAGAATACATATGTATGAAGTAAGGTATGTGGTTCCCTTCACATACTTCAAGTGCTTAGTATTTGTCCAGCCAAACATTGGATCCTTAGTTATGAAATGATTTTTTAACAAAATATTTTGTTTATTTTTTAGATTTTATTTATTCAAAAACATTTTTAGTAGATTATGAATATCATGGATTTAATTTAAAAAAGTGCCAAGAATTATGTTTTCACATTTATTTTCATGATTTTAAAAGCAAAAAGGATTTTTAGTGAGAATATGGTCATGGGTTTGCAAATCACCATGGGTGATTGGTGCCAATCACACCCCCGAATTTGGTAATTTGTGCCAATCACACTCTTGGATTTGGGAATGTGAGAAGTTAGTATCAGAGTCTTGTTCTACGTTTGGCATAATATGTTAGGGCTTGTGGGTATTAGTTATAGTGATATGCACTCGTGAGTGAATGCACTATTTCAGGGGAATCCATTTATCCAATCACTAAGAGTAGTCAAGCCCATCTAATGGAAAATAGTAAAGAATAAGATATTGTTTTGTGATTAGGATAAAAGCAAATAGATATTTTAGGAATGACGTTATATTCACAAGTGGGTAAGGAAAATTGTAAAATGATGTGAGTACCCTTAGATGTGAGTTAGAATTGAATGATGAATGTAATAGAAAAATGTACAAGAGGCAAAAGATGAAATTACCCCTAGGAGCAAGAGAAAGTATAAAGGACAATTATACCCTTGATTAGTCGAGAGGTAATATACATGGATTTACCACCGTGTGAAGGAGGTAAATCAAATAAGTTAGAAATCCCAGGTACGATAAGTAGTTATGAAGTTAGATATTAGGATTAATGAAACCTACCAAAGAGGATGAAAATATCCCTGAACCCAAATGGGAGAGTTAAGTTGGATAAATCTCCTTTTGAGTTGAGTTAGGAGAATGATGAAAGAAAGGGATGAAAAAAAGTAGCGAAAGTGAACTGTGGGTTGTGTTAACAGTCAACCTATAGTAAAAAATAAGGGTGGTTGATTGGCCAAGCATGAATTCAGCCTATAAATGGGCATTCAGGTCCTCTTTTCTCATTCATCCTAAACCTTCTGACTCTCTTTCAGACCGTTTGCCTCCCTAAGAGTGTGAACTCCATTAGAAATCTTGTTTAGCCAAAAATTTCATCAAACCCAAACTTTCAAAATTATGAAAGAAGGACCAGAAACATTCTATTACCCAAACTTGTTCTTGGATGTTGATGTAGCAAATTGATATGGCTATAGGATAGGGACTAGGATTGTGCATCCACTCTATTTCATATGCCTTGGAAATTATGGTAAACTTAGGAGACAAGGAATCCTTCAGCCCTTAGAGTCATAACTATGGTTGAGGTTTAGAGTTGTCATTCCTTATTTATGTTTAAGCTGTGAGATATTTCTATGCCAAACATACGGAAGATTGAACCAATCTTCCAATCCAAATTACCCTAATTACTTACATGAGTGGAATTAGGATTACACTAGCCACCCATCTACTTTAGATGCTTTTTAGATGCCTTGCTAAAGGAACACCATTGATGTACTTTGGGAATTGTGAGAAGTGAATTTCACATCATAGACCACATTACTTTGGAAAAGTTCCCACCCAATTTTTGAGTTCTATGTTACTTCATAATCAATATCATGCAAAGGACCGAAGTCACTTGTGTAGACCAGAATATGATAACTTTAATACGAGATGAAAAGAGTTGTGACCTCGCATGAATTATCATGAAGCATATGATAGCCATGGTATGACAAGAGGGTCAAAGATCATTGCCATGTGGATTAGCCATTATAAACATTCTAGTTCATTTTGGATGTGAATTGAAAATTTTTGAAGGGTGGCATTTAGAACCCATCTCTATAAACATGTACTTGTTTATTGATCTCTATGAACATTTACTGATCACAAAGCCAGTACTTGTTTTCTAGAAAAATGTATCAAATTTCTCTAATATGGTGTTAAGCTTCTAAAGCTTAACTATCTTGATTGATCAGGATTTCTTTTCATAATTACGACTAGATCGTCATGATCATGCTTAGAACCTAAAGCATAATTTGCTTCAGAAAATGATATAGCAGGCGCCCATTCCTACTTTAGTTTTTTTTTCTTTCACTGTTATAAGCGATTGCAAATGCCTTTTTCATGCATTTTTAGAAGTGCCTCCACTTGGAGATCATCTAGCTATGGTTTCTACCATGCCTACTATTTTTGGCCTATTATTCTTTGCACTTTTCATCCAACTATTCTTTTGGAGAATGTGATTGGGTTTGCTTTTGTTGTTTACAATCATTCCAAGGCTCATAGGATTGTTTGTTTTTGGAACAATCATTTTTTTTTTTATTATTATAAGTGAAGTTTTCTTATTAACTCTTGGATTTCATTTTTCAAGTTAATGCACTCATCTATATTATGACACTAGTGCCTATGAAACTTGCAATAATTGTTCACCCCTCGTAGTGGTCATTTTTTATTCTTTTGTGAGGGGATCCATTAGTTCAACCTATTAGAAAAATTGGATTTAAATATATCAAATATGCTGATCATACGCATCAAGTATGCTCAGTGAAAATTTTAAAATTTTTCCAATCCTAAATCATGTTGTTACTAGTTAATTCATAAAACATGGTATAATTCAAATAAACCTTAAGGTTGTCATTTAAATTATACTTTCTTGAAAAATATTCTCAGAATCCTTGGTCTTCAAGTCTAAGTTTGATCTTCAAGTAATTCCATGAACAAGCACATGATCAACTCTTTTGGATTGTGTTCAGATAACTTCTTCGGATTTGATCTCCAACATTAATGGTGATCCACATGAACTAATTTAATTCAAAGCCTTCACCGAGTTCTGATGACTGGTAGAGTAAAAAAGCCAACCATTTAGCTTAAAAGACACTAACTCTCCAAGGAATCACAATTTTCTAGGGCAAGGTTGATGTTTTAATGCAAATAAGAGATGAGAAGTGAGATTACAGAGAGATTTAGTGCACAACCCATACTCTAGGGCTGAAATTCCTTTTATCATATTTAGTTTGGCTTCTTTCCTTTTTAGATAAGAGGGTTTGGAGCAAAAGCAAGTGTAAAGAAGCAATTTGAGTAGCACATAAGCTAGGGTTGCCTCTTGCTTGTGCTATTTACACAAAGTAGGTAGGCTACATAGCTAGTGCAGCACCTTAGGCTTAAGGAGTCCACACTCCTTAGCCTAATGCTTCATCCTTTGTGTCCAACAAGTCTAAACACTTTCCTATGAATTTACACTCAAACTCTTTTTTGTAATCATTCCCAAATTGTTTTAATTAATTTCAAACAATTTCTAAGTGATGAACCATTCCTCAACTCTAGACCTCCTTCAATATAAATATTTATGTTCTTAAATATTTAAATATCAACAATTAAAATTTATTATTATTTAATAATTTTAATTTGGATTATAATTATTAAATCATTGATTAATTAACACTTCCAATCACATTAGAATACTTAATTAATCACTTCAAATTTCTAAGATGTTTATCCAATTCAACTCTTGAATTCATAACATTTTGCAATCTAACATTTCCTTTGATTTTGCAGTAAAGAGATTCTATTATGTGTGATCTATTAGGTTTCCATGCATGTTGGCAATGAATTTGTTTACAATCTTATCTAAACTTAATTGAATTTAAAACTCATTTTAATTCAAACATAATTTCCTTAAATTGTTCAAACAAATTCATAGGTCAAGATTGGCTTTTAACAAAGCATCATAACCAGCCAACTGCTAGGAATAAATTTGTACAAATCAAAACCTTTCATAACAAGGTGTTACTATGTAACTTAATCCTTTCATCTCTTGATATTCAAATTGGACTTTGGCTATAGTTCAAATGTCAACCCTATAAACATCTAATCTTGGGTGTATTTTGGACCATGTGCTATCTCACAATCATTCATAGATAAAACTTCTTTTATGTATCATTAATTGATTATACATTAACTTTTTTTATGTATTATCAATACATAGGCCTATAATTTTGATCATAGCATAAGTGTCAGAACATCTTTTGAATATCATTCCTTGTTACCAAGGAGGATGAATACCATCTTGATCAATTATTACTTTCATGTATTTCATGGTACACCCAAAATTATTTATATATACTCTTTAAGAGTGCAAGCCTAAGACAAAATCACCGTTCATGACTCCATATATAAGAAATTGTGTTGATTTTAAGTCTAATGATCACTTACACTAACTTTTACATTCACATGAGATGTCCATTAATACATGATAACATTCTATATGATTTCTCATGGTAGGTCTATCTAGTTATATGTTTCATAACATATACCTATAAGTTTGCCCAGATATCTCCATATCAAACAGTGTACGAGATTACTGTATTCTTCCAAAGAATGTGACATAACATATGTTAGTTTACTTATGAATAATTGATATCTTGCTTTCTTAGTTATTTCACAACTAGGGATATCTAAAAATTATAATTATATGCAAAAATTATCTCATTATTACAATCTCTATTATAATTTATTTGTACACAACTATATTTTCAAGGATTTTATCTAAGATAATATACATATATCAAAACATATATATATCTAAGGCTAAATTGATAAAGAAGCTAAAACAAAATGTTTTATTAAATATGTTAAGACATGTAGTATCCATGCCATTACAACAATTATTTTTAGGGCATCTTTATATCAACATTCTCCTACTTGACCTAAAGCCAATCACCCTTGTATCTAATATTGATTATTTGTAAATGATGTTCTAGCTTTTATTGAGATAGAACATTAGTAAGGGGATTAGTTACATGGTCATCTGTGGTAATATGTTCTTTTCTTATTTCGTTGCGCTCTATGATCTCTCTGATTAAAAGGTAATGTCTCATGTCATGTTTGGATCTTTGATGAGGCCTCAGTTCTTTACCTTGTGCTATGGTTTTATTGTTATCATAATAAATTTCTATTGGATTAACAATGTCAAGAACCAACCTTAGTTCAATGATGAACTTCTTTATCCAAATAGCTTCCAAAAGCAACAATGTACTCGATTTTGCTTGTAGAATCTACTATGGTGTCTTGTTTAGAACTTTTCCAACCTATCCCACCTATATTAGGAGTGAATAGAAGTTGTGACTATGATTTGTAACCATCCTGATATGATTGAGAGCTTACATTTATGAAACCTCTGATTCTCAAATCGAGGTCTCCTTCATATATCAAGAAATATCCTTTGTTCTTCTTAAGTACTTAAGGATGGTCTTGATTGCACTCTAGTGATTTTCATTGAATTGGCTTGATATCTACTAATCACATTTAGTGCATAAGAGACATCTGGCCGTATACATAGCATGACATACATGATTGATCCTATTGTCGATGCATAGGAATCTCATTCATGTGTTTCTATTTATCTTTTATCTTAGGACCCTACAACCTAGACAAGTGGACACCATGAGACATAGGTTAGGACCTCTTCTTAGACCTATCCATGCTAAACCTCTTTAGCATCTTGTCTATGTACTTGGAATGAGAAAGGCCAAGCAACCTTTTAGATGTATCTTTATAAATTTTTATACCTAGAATGAAGCTTGCTTCTCCCAAGTCCTTCATGAAAAATGTCTTGGATAACCATTACTTAATAGATTGTAACATGAGAATGTTGTTTCCTATAAGTAGTATCATATACCTACAATAATATGAACAAAAACACACTCTTACTAACCTTCTTGTACAATATGGTTCATCAATGTTCTTGATAAAGTCAAATGACTTGACTATTTCATCAAAAGGGATATTTTAATTCTACGAAGCTTTAGTCTATAAATGGACTTTTGTAGCTTGCATAGCTTATGGGTCTTAGTCTTAGAGACAAAGGCCTTAGGTTGTATTATATATGTATCCTCTTTCAGGTTTCCATTAAGGAAAGTTGTTTTGACATCCATTTGCCAAATAGTCATGGTATGTAGCTATTACAAATAAAATTCTAATGGACTTAAACATGGCAACTAGTGAAAAAGTTTCCTCATAATTAACTTATTGAACTTGCCTATAACCTTTTGTCACCAACTTAGCCTTGTAGGTTTGTACTTTGCCATTTGCATTTGTTTTCCTCTTAAAGACTCATTTGCACTTGATGGATTTTATTCCTTCTAGATACGGTGACCAAGTCCCATACTTGACTCTTATGCATTAAATCCATTTTGGATTTCATGACTTCTTGTCATTTTAAGGAATTAATATATGATATTGCTTCCTAGTAACTACCAGGCTCATTATCACTCTCTTGTGTAAGGAGAAAACCATATTTTTTAGGTTCATGATGTTCCTTACTGGATCTTCAGTGTGTAATTTGAGCTTGATTACCCATCTCAACTCCTTAAGATATTTAATCTGTCTCATCCATAACTATGTGATCTATGTCATTTTGTGGCTTTTGAACTTTTTTGAGTTCTACTTTACTTCCATTAGCCTTTTCAAGGATAAACTACTTTTCCAAGAAGACTGCTTTTGTTGAGACAAATACCTTTTGCTTAATAGGATGGTAAAATTAGTAACTTCTCATTTCCTTAGGGTATCCCACAAATAGACATTTATCAGTCTTAGATTCCAACTTGTTTGTGATGATCTGTTTCACCTAAATAGAACATCTCCAAATCTTCATATATGAAAGACTTAGTTTCTTCATAAACTATAGCTCACATGGTGTCATATCAATAGACTTTGATGGGACATGGTTAAGGATATGTGCAATGGTTTCCAAACTATAGCCCCAAAAAGAGAGAGTTAAAGTTACAAAGCTTATCATGGACTACAGCATGTCAAGTGTTATAGGCGTATTTTGGTACATGAGAAAACAGGCTAACAAAGTCCCAAACAGGGATGAGGTTTAGATAAGAGAAGTCCAGCTTGCATAGTTAGCAATCTGTTCTACACGAGCTTGCTTCACAAGCTCATCATTGTTCTGTGAAGATCCACAATGACCCCAAGCCAAAAGCAACTCACGAGATGTAATGCATTGGGTGAGATGGGATACCAGACCAGCTTGTGTCAGCTGTCTGGCCTAACAGACAGACAAGGGTCCCACCCATAGAAAGTAACCTGCAGAAGCTGATTTGCAGAAGTTCATTCTGTCTTGTATATTTAATGTTTGATGCAATAGAATTATAACTTGTAAAATTACATTTGTAACCTCCCAACCTTTATAAATAAGAGGAGGGAGACCATTGTAAGCAAGCTGAGATAGCTATACTGAAACTCTATAGAATCTTCTCCAAAGCAATAACATTATCATGGACGTAGGGATTGGTTCTACTCGATTTTGGCTGAACCATATTAAAAATCTTTTTGCTCTCATTTGGCTTTCCTCTCTTCTTCTAGGTTTTCTATCCTTGTTTCATACTTGCTTAACTAGAGTGTAGTTTGAGTCCAAAAGAACTTCTCTAGTTGGCTGGATTTAGGTAGAACCAAAATCCACCATCAACATCAAGCAAGCTACTATTCTTCTTTTTTGAAACACCATTTATTTGTGGTGTTGTTGGTAGAGTCCATTGTGAGAGAATCCCAAACTATTTTAAATAATCATTGGTAAAATAGTCATTGGACCACATGCATCACTATGCATCAAATTCAGCACCTCTTTGGTATATTCACCCTTTCTAGTAAATGGCTTCTTAGTCATGTTTCCAACGAGACATGATTTATAAGTTTCATATAATTCATAATTGAATGGATCCAAATATCTATCTTTATGTAACTTTGTGATTCTAGTTTCATTAATATGACCAAGTTCGTAATACCGAAGGTAGGACAAATTTATGGATCTATTAAACTTTCATTTCTTATTTGTGATTGTCAAGATTTCTTATATTAATTCTAGAACATATAATCCATTATTAAGTTTGCCACTACCATAAAATATGTCACAATTTGAAAAAGAACAACTTTTATTCTTAAAGGTATAGGCAAATCCCTCTTGGTCTAAACAAGAAATGAAAATAATATTCTTAAAAATTACAGGAACATAATAATTATTATTAAGTTCTAGAATCAAGCCTGTGGACAATTTTAAAAGGTAGATTCCTACGCTAATAACATCAACTTTTGCTCCATTCCTTGTGCATAGGTTTACTTCACCTTTTTGCAACCTTCTACTATTTTTAAGTCTGTACAGATTATTACAAATGTGTAAGCTACAATCGATTTCTAATACCCAAGAATTAGTAAAACAATAAGACAAGTTTATCTCAATCAAAAAGATTCTTGAAGTAGAAGCTTCTCCAAACTTCTTCTATTTCATAATTTTAAGATAAGTTTTAGAATTTTACTTCCAATGGATATTACAACATTTTTTATTTATAGTAACACTAAATCTTGTAATAATCAAAAACTATTACCTATAACTAGAATAGGCAATATTTTTTTTATTGTTACCTTTATTTTTAATTTTAGACAATAATTATTTAATACTGTTGTTATAAATATAATAAACAAACAGTTTTTAAGTATTACAAAAAAAAAAAAAACACACGCACGTGCCCAGGCGCACACACACACACACAAATATCCCCGCCAATTATTTCCCTTTCCCTTCTTTGTTTTTGGTTTTATACTTCCCATTTTGTGCTCTGCTCTTTGAGCTCAAGCCTCCCTTGCTTCTGCGTCCTCCATCACTAGCCAGTCTTCCTTCTTCGGTCCTCTCCCATCTGACCAGCTTTGGCGCTGATCCTCTTCTTCTTGTTTCTTTGGCATTCCTCCTCCCTGTTCTAGCTTTGCAGTGGCTATTCCTTCTTCTCCAATGCCATTCTAGCTAAGCTTACTGGTAACAATCTAGCCCATGCTGAACTACCCACAATTTCCTTTCTTGCTGGTAAGTGTTCCTAAGACAAAAAATTTATTTTATAGGAAGCTTACATCAAATTTTCAAGAAAATCTTACCTGAAATCCTCACTTTTCAAAGTTGAAGAGTTGAAATTTTCTTGTTCATTTGCTTCAGTAATCTTTCCATCATGAATAACTGGTGGTGAAAAATTGTATATTAACGTCTGTTTTCAAACCTGAAGAAAGTTGAAAGGTTTCATGTTGAATTCTTTGTCAAAACTTATGACAGGTTCAGTGACTCTGCCAACAACATAATGCCGTTCAGCCCAATTGGATTCTGTCCAAATTATAATGAAATGGCTAGAGGTGGCAACTCACTTAGTGTCAACCAGCAAAACCTAAGCTTGTCACTATGGTTCAACCAAGGATATCCCCAGATGAATCCCTTTGATATAGGGTTTAAATATGGTCTATACACTTCATCAAGTTCTTCAGGTTTGCATCATATTTTTCAAACGGCCGAAGCCAATAATGCCTTTGGCTCTTCTTCATTTTATTTGAACCAACGAGATCCCCATATGAATCCTCTTGAAGGAATTCAAGTTCAAGTCTATAATCAACAAGAGTAAGAACAACTCATTATTGGCAATGGAATTGACAGAATTCATCTTCCATCCACTTCATACTGGAACCCAGATGCAGAATAATAACAAGGACTCAATTGAAGTAAATTTCTATGGCTGCTTAATTGGCATGTAACTTAGGGGGCGTTTGGTATACTGATTCTTTTTTTGTTCTTGGGAATCATGTTTCCTGGGAATTATGTTTCCTGGGAATCATGTTTA
>JANHAO010009795.1:0-18107 GCA_026873985.1 Saraca asoca
AGCCCTCGCTAGGGACAACAAAGTGTCTTGCCTGACACAATGATGGATGCAAACCTACATGTCGGCCTGGAGAGACCTACTTCCACAGCCTACAATCAGATAGGGGTCTCTTCACCGTGTATGCTTATTTATTTGATGTAACACAACTGTAGCTCATAATTAATGAACGGAGCCCATCCTCCTCCATAAATAGGATGACATTGTCAGCAAGAAGGGGCAAAGAAAATAATTCTGAACAATCACAATAGAAAATTCTCTACCGTGGACGTAGGGTCCAGTAAATCTGGACTTAGCTGAACCACGTAAAAATCTTATGCCTTCTCCCCTATCTCTTCTCCTGCTTACCCAGTCGACCAACCTGGGCACACGCGCTAACCTAGAACAGGTCCGAGATCCTGAAGAATCCCCCGTTGGCCGAAGTTTGAAGTGCTAACCAAAATCTGACGTCAACAATCCCCGATCAATGACCTCACCGAGTTCTATGAGCGGGCTACCAAGCAGATCAAGTGGGAAGAGACCTTTGGCTTGGAAAGGTCTGACAAGAAATATGAAAAAGTCGACTCCTCTCGCGGTAAGATGAGGAGCGATATGGATCGAGGTGACCACTCCGTTGAGCAAATGACCAAGAAGTCCAAAAGGTCCAAGGATGAACGACCTCAGCACTCGGACTATTATGAACAATATAGCATCCTATCAGATTCCTAGGATAGGATCTTCATGATAGAAAAGGACAGGGAAGATTTCGAAGTGCCTCTGCCCTCCAGAATCCTTTATAGACGGAGAAACCCAGAAGAGTTTTGTGCCTATCATAATGAGGCTGGTCATGGCATAACAAATTGTCGGGCCCTCAGGGAGGCGATTGAGGACCTGATTAGAAAGGGGCATCTAAGAGGGTACGTGGTAGAGCCCTCAAGGTAGCTGCCCCAACCTTCTCAACACAATACCAACCAAGAGTCAGGGGGCTTGGTCTAAGTTGTATATTGATGTTGTATTTCAAATTTTGGGGCAAATGTAATTGTCATTTCTTTAATTCTGCCGAAAGTTATTTACCGATTGATTTAATGTCATTCACTTTGCCCTCTTTGCTTTCGAATGCTAGCAATATCCGTAGCTCACATACGGTCAACATATCGCAAATCTTATCAAAGACTTCATACTTCATGCCAACTATGATCCTTGATCCAGTTGAGGCCTCCTGAAGCTCATTTCAGAGAAGAATTAACGAACGCTTAACCAGTTGAACTGTGGGCTCACTGAACGTGGAGACGCTCAAAATAAACTCACTTAACCAGTTGAGCTACGAACTCGCTAAGGTGTGGAGACGCTAAAAACAAACTCACTTAACCAGTTGAGTTACGGGCTCGCTAAGGTATGGAGATGATCAAAATAAACTCGCTTATGCTAGCATAGCTGCGTGCTCGCTAAGGTGCGGAGGCACTCTTAAATACTCAACGCTAGCATGACTCTGTGATCGTTGAAGTGTAAAGAATTGATGAATCAATTATTCACCCAAGGCAACATAATCATTGAACTTCGTAGCTCCCATGCGAACTCATTTTATTATTTAATGATTTTCGTACTAATGTGTTCATTTATTTGGCCACAGGATCGGTCCGAGCACGATATTGTGGTTCGCAACTCATGCTATCTTCTGACTTCGCTTCGATCGCACAAATGGTTTGAACCGAAGCATTTGCAAAAGAAAACAAAAAAAAATAGAAATTGCATAAGAGAAATTTTATTCATTAAAAGACCTCAATGAGGCAGATCTACATCAAAAAGCTCTGGATACAGACTAAACAAAATACAAAGAGAAAAATCTATGACTAAGAAAAAGGACCGGCCACGAAGGGTCGCACCTCAGCTTATTAGGGACCACACCCTGCAACTTTCTTCTTCCAATGCACAATCAGCGACAGTACTACATCCCTTCATTTTCGACCACCTGCTCCTCCTGAAGAAAGCTAATCAGGAGGCCCCGGGACCTTGGCCGGCCGAACAAATACCTCACAGCGGAGCTGAGAGGATGCAGTCTGGGATCCATATGAGATCCTTCCATGTTAATGAGGAAGATAAGTCCTTTGAGTAATCCATGCAGCAGACCATACACACCTCTAAGGAGGGGCGGAATGCCGGAAATGGTGGAGGTTTATCAGGAAACTCCATGGTTTGCTCAAGTGCAGAATCAAAAGGGATTATCTCTCCCTTATATAGAGCCAGGGTCGGCTCTACTGAAGGATCCAGATTCATTCTCCCAACTATCACCATTTATGGCCTCGAAAAAGGCAAAGTTGACTTAGCAATAACTGTTGGACACGTGTTGCCAGAAACGTGGCTTGGAGCAGACAAATCGATAGCCTGGATAAAAGACTTTGACTGAACTGGAGTCGAAGAGTTACAACTCCCAGCCCACTAAGCGAGCTGAGAGTTGGGGGACTTATGTTATATGTGAAAATTAGTTCGGTCTAAGAGAGCTCGCGAGAAGCCCAAGACTAAAGAGAGGACCAACTCGAGCAATGCCCAAAGTCATTTCGTCATCAAGTTGCATCGCGTGGCGACCTCGTCAATCCAAGCTCGTGCGTGAAGAAGCAAGCTTGAGCTCGCTAATCCCAGGATCATGTAAGCAACTTGGTTAACAAAGCATAACCTGGTTAACTCACATGATCTAAATTTTTATTCCTAAGGGATGTGAGTTAAAAAATTTCCCTAAAATCCGAAATACTTCAACTATAAGCTATTCTTATGAATTCCAAAGTAAATTTTGGAATTAATTAATCAAACGTCCAAATTCCAAACTTTTAAACATAATTAAACAAATACGGATCAATAAGTAGATGAATAAATAAATAAATAATAAATAATTAAATATATGAATTATAAAAAGGTTCTTCTACACCCTAAGCAAGATATATAGTTAGTATTTCATTATATGGAATCTTTTAATATTTCAAAATTTCCTTCATATTTTAATTAAGATTCTAATGAAAAGCAATAGAATTTCCTCCCTCTTAAGTGAGGTGATAAAAATTCTTATTTATTTAGTTAACATTGTCCATCTAATTTTATAAGATAGGGAATTATCCAAGGTTTGTATTACCTAGAATTTTAGGACGTTACAATGACACTACCTAATATTAAAATTATTATTTCTTCTATAGTTAAACATTCATAAGAGAGTATAATCATGTCCTAAATTGATTTATACGAAGTGAATCATTTCTCGTTCAGCAATAAGTTTCAATTTTTTTTTTCTATCCAACATTTTTTTTAACTTTTTTTTTGTCACATTTATTTTGCTAGTTGGGCCTGCTTTTCTCGTTGAAACTGGTCCTAAGTTACTAGGGGCAAATGCGTATGTTAGTTGTGACGTAGAATTTAGGACCATATAATTATGCTTAAGAATTTCTTATATATGGCATTAACACTATCAAAATATTTTGAGCAGCAAGGCTCACTTATAAGGCCAGAATTGCGACTCTACATGATAAAATTATTATTTCTTCTTTAGTTAAACGTTTATAAAAACAGGATAATCATAAACTAAATTGATTTATAAGAAGTGAACCAATCATAAACTGAATTGATTTATAGGAAGTGAACCAATCGTCACACAGCAATTAGTTTCAATTCTTTTTTTTTTTTTTCTATTCATCACTTCTTTTAACTTTTTTGTCACGTTTATTTCGCTAGTAGGGTTTGCCTTTTTGTTCAAACTGGTCCTAAGTTACTTAGGACAATGGCGGATGTAAGTTGTGACATAGAATTAGAACTATGTAATTATCATGTGTAAAAAAAAAAAAAAGAAGTAAGTGAAAGTTTAAGAATAAGATAAATCGATTCATTTCATAGTCATGACATATCACCATCTTCTTTAAAAACTTATAATAATATTTATAAATTGTTTAATCCCTTGAAATAATTGAAAAATGTAAAAATAATTGACTCCCTCAAAATATTTTGATTAGTTTGTATACTTATGTTGAACACTCAAAGAACCATAATAGATATAACATAAACTGTCTTGTAAATAAATAAATCTGGTTAAAAGGAAAATCACATTTGTTCTTAAAATTTAATCCTCAATTTTATATTTACATTAATTTAAGTAATAAATTAAGCATCTCATTATAAATTAAGTCTCACTATCACAAATTTTACTTCACTTCAGTGAAAAATACTTTGTTGCAAACCCTCTTTTCTTTCTTTTTTTTGGTTTTGACGCCGACATTAGCTTTTCATACATAACCATCATTCCTTTCTTGCTCGAAAGCTATATAGTATTTTTTTTTTCTCAAATGAAAAGATATGAATCTCATATACAAAAATCCTATTATTCATATAATGGAAGATAGATTTAAAAGTGGTATAGCCACATAAATAAAAGTTATCACAAAAATCCTTGACATATTATACTTTAACCCCTTCAAAAATATATTGCTAGTACAATATATATATAAATTATAATTTTTCAACATATTATGATTCAACTCCTTCGTAAATATGTAATTCATCGCATCCCAATGTACAATATATGCCTCTAACTTCCAAAATTTTGTGACAAAATCCACCATATTTTTTAGAACATGCACCTAAGTACCCATCAGAATTGATCCAACTCAATGAATCTGTCACTTTCGTTACAACCTGTCTCAGAGCTGAAGGTGCCATCATGCACAAGCATTGCACACATGCAATCCACATCAACTTTCAACCGTGCACAAAGATAGGCTTTTGAACCATTGAACCCACCTTTGCAAGGAAGAGTACATAATATTGTGTATACATTGCCTTTGTATGGAAACAATTAAAAACAAATTTCATCCTAAAATGTGTTCCTTTTGAAATTATATTTGAATTTAATTTTAAAATATACATAATATTTATATTTTCAATTTTAATTACATTTGTGCCATCATAAAATTTTTCAAATTTATCATAAATTTAGCTAAATTCATCTCATTACCATACTACTATTAATGAACCATAACTAAACCCAAAATCCTAAACTCCAACCAAATGAAACCAAAAATAGACACAGTACAACACATTAAAAGAGCCTGGCATCCCTTCATATATATTTGCCAAAAAGATATCACTAAAGAGGGGAAAAGGGGGGGTGTTGTCTGTGGTTTTGAAAACCATAAAGAAGCAAGAAAACTATCCTATCTTGAAGATGCAATATTAGAATACCAAGGTACTCATTTGTTGGCAACTATAGACAGAAGGGCTCATGAATCATTTGTAAGACTAGAACATATCTCCTGATTACACCCCCACTGTAGCCTAAAGAATTAGTTACAACACAGCCACCTATACGAGAGCTTCAGCACTAAACCTTCTAAAGAGACTAGGCAGCACTTACAATATATTACAATTATGCACTAGGAGATTCTGTCAACTTCAACCGGGCAAGATGTAATTTGTCCCACTGCACGCATTAGCAGGTCAGGATTCTTCTTCCCCCTTGTCTATAAAAATAAATTATTTGGATCACTGTTTCAATTCTTGACTTCACATGGACAGAAGGATAATTAATGCTCATTTCATCACGAAAGATATTATGTTTCACCAAAGTGTTAACTACCTTCATTCCAGAAGTAGGAACCACTCATGCATGCCTTGATGGATCCTCATGCAACTGTGCTGCTCTTACATTAGGATCATCCTGCAACGAGGACAGAGCCACAGGAGTGCCATATAAGAAGATAAAATACAGCAAACTGACAAAATAATAAAAAACAACAAACTAACCCGAATGCCATAAGTGAAACCTGTTGATGCTCGAAAAAAATCCATTTGTCCCCCCTGCAAATGTAGACCAAATAGAATTTACTATATTGATAGCAACAAATATGCATGCCTAGCATGAGCAAACCATACCAGTCCAGGCATGCTCTGATGGCTCCCATAATAACCATCATGGCTTGGTGCTATCGAACTTAATTGTCCCTACAAACATAACACTTCAAAATTATTGCAGTTTCCATATATATTCAATTTAGACTAATCACAACATCTATTACGCACTAGCCCTTGAATAGCCTGTTGATTCCCATAGTAATTGTCACGTGTTGGTGCCATCAAGTTCAACTGAACCTAGAAATATATAAAATGTATATTAGTTGATTCATGGACACATGTTTATACAGGAAGAAAACTATAACGATATTCATACCATTCCCTGCACACTCTGTTGAGCACCATAATAACCATCAAGGGTTACTGCTCTTGTGCTGAATTTGTCCTGGAAAACAAAATTAGTATTAATTGAAGAGCAATTTACAATTAATGGACAGAACCACTGAGCAGCCTGAATTTCTCCTACAAGCTTTACGACCAATAAGATAGAAAGAAACATTTTGAGAAATTAACCAATCGTATGAGGACAAACCATCTGTTGCAAGCTGTCCTGTGCCCCAACAGTCATCACTTCAGCCTCAGCATTCACCTGTAATTTAAGCATGTCATCGTAAAAACAACCATTTTAAATTTAGATCTCCAGTTGCTAGCAACAACAAACCTTTCTTCGTTTAGTTGGATTTTTCTTTTTGTTGGTCTTGCCCATGTTTCTACTTTGGGTATCTTCTTCAGTGGAAATTTGACAATGCCCAGTCGACGTGCCAGCTTCTGTAGGAATCTTACTAGCATTGTTTACATTCACACTATTTTCATATGCTTCACGAAGTGCATGGAGAGTAACAGTATAACTCTCTTGAGACAGAGATCCCTCTTCACATAATCTCAGTGCTCTCTGACACAAGTCATTGTATCTTTGCACCCTAGTCAGCATATGTTCTGATTCTTCTACTGTTGTATGCCTGCTCTTTGCATCTTTTGTCCACCTTTTCAAAATATATTGGGGTGGGATAGCCGAAAGACGAGAAAATTGTAGAACAATTAACGCATGTCGACAAAGATAACCTCTATATTCAAATAATCGACACATACAAGACACTTCTGATTTTATTTCATTCAACACAACTATGAAGTCTTGACTCTTTTCCATATCATGCACCTCATAAATAATGCCTGTATCATCATGTCTTTCAGCTTTAGGATGACAAGCAACAGCGCCCACAATTTCAACTTGAATCTTCTTGAATACTGCATGTGTGTAAATCCCTGAAACACTCTTCTCCAGAGGTGAAGGAGTTTTGTACGTAGGCACTTTGTTCCAAGCATCTGAATCTGCTTTTGCTTCCTCTTCATACCTATCTTGCAAGATAGCTTCGTATTGCTTGACAAATTCTTGCACTGAAGTCTTCTTATGAACATACTTATCAAAGAAGGAATTTACACTTTCAGATCGGTGGACGGTAGACATACCCCCTAAAAACACATCCCTCAGAAATGTTGGCACCCATAACTTACGATCTTCATACAATGACTGCATGCATTCATCCTCTCGAAGTTCAAACCTCTCAACAATTTTCCACCACCTCTTCTCAAACTCATCACTTGTCCCTGACCTATAGATGCATTTTCCAAATTTGGCCATAAAATTCTCATGGCGCTTGACTACATGACCTAAATTTTCAGATATCTTTCCCAAGATATGCCATAAGAAAACACAATGATGAGAACTAGGAAAGACATCTGAAATAACTGACTTCAATGTTTTGTCATGGTCAGTGATTATTACTTTTGGAACTTGACTACCAACAGCTTTCAGCCATGTCCGCATTAGCCAAGAATAAGTTGCAGCACTTTCTTCTGATATCAAGGCACAGCCAAGTAATATAAATTGGTAGTGCTGATTCACTCCAACAAAAAGTGCCAGAGGCATCTTATATTTGTTTCTAACATAGCTAGTGTCAAAAGACACTACATCACAAAAGTTGATATAGTCATACCTACTTTTAGCATCAACCCATAAAAGATTTTTCAAGCGTTGATCCTCCCCAATATCTACTGCATAAAAGAAGTTAGAATTCATATTTTGCATCTGCATAAAAAAATCAAGCAGTAGTTTGGCATCTCCTGAATCCAGGCCCAAATTTCGGCCTTTATCAAATGGATTTTTTTCATTCTTGAGACCAACCACATTTTTGTATTCAGCAAACTGTCTAGCCATCGCAGCATACATTTTTCTTGTTTGTTCACTGACAGCTTGGGCTGGTAAAAGCTCATGATTATGCTCCTTCACAAAACTATGTATAACCCATTTGCCATCTGGCCGCCTTTTTACGTGCATGCTTGCTTTACAATCAGTTTTTGAACAGGATCTCCGACCAGTTGAATTTTCAGAATCTTGCTTGTTCTGCCTTGCACGTGGCCGATTGAATGACTTGTCATACTCTCGTTTTGTTCCATATCTAGAACAAGCAAACTTTGCATCAATAAATTCTCTCGATGTTTTTGAACGACGACTATTTTGTATTGCAGTGTTGAATCCCATGGACCGAGCATATTCTTGGTAGAAAGAATAAGCTTCCCCATGAGACTCAAATTCCATGCCAGAAAGTGGCTCAAGATTTGTATCTTCCTTAAATATTACCATATCTACTGCTGGTGAATTTAAATCTCCACCATCTGGATCATGTACATCAACCGCAGTATCAACCATATGTCCACCATCAATTTCTCCATTATGCAATTTTTCTTCACTGTCCAACAAGTTATCAATTGTATTGGGTTGTTCATCTTCTTTATCATGCTCGCCAGAAGGTAATCTAAGATCTATATCCATGATGAGAAAGATAGTTTTCTGCCTGATTATTTTCAAAGGTACCTGAAAAACGGAGATACCAGCAATCATTATTGAGAAATCAAGTAAAAAAACAAGCTCTTCAGTTACACTTCATTAATGCATGGATTCCCACATAGTACTATTCTAGGTTTTCTAATAACCAAAAAAGTTGAGACACCAAAGGCAGAATTTAAGTTTTAAGGCAGAAATGGCAAAGCTTATTGCATGACCCCATTAGCATCAGTGCAGTTAAGTAGTTAACTCGTTTTTATGAGCACCAAAAGAATCACATCATAGTAGCAACACCAACCATTATTAAACTGTCTTTCTACTAGAAAATTACTGGTACCATGATCAACCCCAATTCTATAGTTGGAATCTCCAATGAATCAAATTCAGTCATTCATGCAATTTATGCCATTTTTCTGGTTAATTTCATGGGCCCAAGGCAGAAAAGAGTTAAACAAATAATCCTAATTAGAAAATTTAAGTCTCGTAAGCCACAGATGTTACGCCCCATCTCAAAGGAGATATTCTGAGTTTCTAACTGAAAAAGAGGAAAACATTTATATCTCATATATAAAACAGTTTCACATAGAAACATCACAAGTCACTGCAAAGATTTTACACAAAGATAAACTGGAAACAAACCCATCTGGTTTCTGCATTCTAGAGTGGAGCGGATGCCAGTATCTCATATCTAATGCCTTCTCATCAAGGTTGCCAAACTCACTACCAAAGATCAGTTAGGGGGTTTGAAATCGTAAATCGTAACAGGATCATTAGATCAGATCCTACTCCTGTATGAATTTTATATAACCATCATGACTTTTTTTATATGAAGAATTGATAATTCCAAAATATATAAATTTACATAAATTGTAAGTTAAGAAACACACATTAGCATGAATTAAAAAGGAAGAACAGCCCACTCATTGTTTTATCACAATATTTGCATAAGAGAAAAAAAAAAAAAAAAAAAACCCAGAAACAGAGGCTGCAAGCTTTAGTAGCAGAATTTCAAACCATGAAAGTGGAGGCAACATTTTGAATCTTTGATTGAGGCTTGCAAACATGAGCTTGGGGAATGGTGGCTTGCAGTCACACCAGTTGCAAAAGGCAGCAGCAAAAGAGTTTCAGTGTGCAGAAAGAAAGAAAGGATCAAAAAAAAAAAAAAAGGAACAGATGAAATGTAAGTATGAACTTTGAGTAGGAAGAAATCATGACAAAAAGTGATCTTTTAGGGCTGGATCTTCTTATCACAGCTAAGGCCTATACCCAAAAAATAAAGTCCAATGTCTAAAACTGAAAACCCACAACCTGCATAGTATTTCTCAAATTTTATGGGGAAGAATGATAAAACAGTTTAGTGAGAAAATAGATAATTCAAAGATGAAACATAATCACAATCCCTATAAATCAGCTAATTACAATCTCAAATTATATGCACGTAATTCTCAATAATCATAACCATATCTCTTATCAACAATCATATCCCCAGAAATCTGACATAATCTGAATATCCAACACTCCCCCCTCAAGCTGATGCCTATCCAAGATTAAGCTTGGAATTATTAAAACATCAAAAATTGAACATAAAAATGAAAAAAAAAATTGAGATTTGATCTTCAAAAGATGTCTGGGGAGTAGCAAAAGGCGAGCACTCCCCCTGAAAACTCAATGACATGGTCGACAAATTGACCTTGGGTGCCCAAAAGATAAAAATATGCTAGATTGACAACAAAAATAGCAATAGCTAGAATGACACTTGAGAAAATATGATAGCTGAAATGATACATCGGCTTAAAAAAAGCAATATCCGGAATGACACATTAGTTGACAAAAATCGATAATTGGATTGATACATCAACTGAAAAAAAAAATGTGAAAACATGCTGAAATTGACAAGGCAAAGAAAACCTGACAGATTTGAAATTGTAATGACAACTTAACCTCTTGAGATTGTTGGAAGCATGACCCTCCATAGGTCTCAAGGCAAATGATACCACTCTAATACCATCTTTAAATTTCATAGAGTGATAAAAGAGTTTAGTAAGAAAATAGATAATTCAAAGAGAATTGATAGAATGGCTTTAGTGGCATAATTGGCTCAAGAGAAAATGTCTCAGCCTTTGAACTATTATATGAAAAGAAGAACATAATTACAAGGCTAATCACATCCCTAAAAATAAGCTAACTACAATCTCAAATTATAAGCATGTAATCCCCAATAATCAAAACCATACCACAATCATATCCCCACAGATCTAACAAAATAAATATTCAACGGCATTGAATTGTGAAGCTCATGGAATCACAATTCACTTCTACCAATTCAGCTCACAATACAATGTGATCGCAGCAAAAATCTATTCTGTATGCAAATTAACACTTTTTGGGAGGGTGGGATTGTAAACTAGTGCAATTCTACAAACTGAATCGTGAGTTTAACAACCTTGCTTGCAATAGCATTACCAATTTCAATGAAGAATTGACAGTGACACAGGGCACATACACATGGGCATGTCAAAGTTCAAAAACAAAGGATGCAAAAGGTTTAAATTTCAAGCAGAACATAGAATTATGGCTAGACAGTTTGATATGTTTAATCGTATAAGGTGTTTAAGATGTGTTACTAAACTTTAAGCCCTTTCATTCCTATAAGCATTGTTCATTGCATGTTGGTTTCCAACATAAACATGGCTTTGTTTTCTGTGTCTGTGCTTCATAAGCAACTACTGAAGCAGCAAGTATTCTTTGTTTCAAGTCTTCCTTGTTTCAGAGTCTATAAAATGTACATTTTCTAATGAAGAGCTGAAATATAATCTCAAAACATATACAAACCAAAAGTTTAAGCTTAGGCCATGTCATATCTTAACACAGCCTCCTCGACCAAGAGGTCTCAGGTTCAGTACCACAACCCTAGTCTCATGTTTCAATGGAAGCTACTATTAGATATCAGCAAAGGGTAGTGGTGAGCCTCCACAGCACAAGGTAGTGCAAACTTGTATTTTCACTAAGTTGAAACTCAACAAGTTTTCAGGTAGAGGGACGTAAGAGAGTTTCAAATCCTCATTCTTGTACCCTTGATAGTCTATGCATAGGACAAATGTACCCTAAAAACCCAACCAAAGCATAGATCCATAAACTACACCTTAATAAGTGTAATGGACAATGTGCACTTCCATCAACAACTTGTTGCAGCAAACTCAATGCAAGACATCCAAAGAGCTTAGCAAACAACAATTTTACAAACTCAACTAACACTGAAAATGAGTTGAAACGTCAATTGAATAACGTGCTCAACCAAGCTTTTTTTATATCAAAAGTTTCATACAAACTTCAAGAACAACAACTTATAACAAACAAAAACCTATTTCCCAAAGAACCTATGGGTAATTAACCCAAAAAATAAAAATAAAAAATAAAGAACCTATGGGTAAACTAGTCATTATTGTTGCAGCAAACTCGATGCAAGACATCTAAAGAGCTTAGCAAACAACAATTTCACAAGCTCAACTAACACTAACAATTAGTTGAAAGGTTAACTGAATAATGTGCTCAACCAACTTTCTATCTATCATAACTTTCATACAAACTTCAATAACTACAACATATAACAAACTAAACCTTTTTTCCAGAAGAACCTATGGGTAAACTAGCCATTATTGCCTCAGCAACAAGCTCTAGAAGTGCTACATAACAACATTCAGCATTGAATCAACTACAACACAACCAAACAACTATATCACAAAGAAATCAACAACACAAACTTTATGAATCATGAATTGAATCAAGAATCAATAAGATTTACTGTTCATGGCAATAGCAAATTTTATGTTCTGTATGGTAAAAGATTAAAAAAGTCATCAGTATAAGGGTGAGTTTCAAGGTTATTGAATCATGAATCATCGCAAATCGATAAACATATATTATGAATCGTGAATCAGTAAGATTCATGATTCAATATGAAAACAACATATTTTTATGTTTATGTATAATTATGTTACATAGAGACCAAAGAATCATAAGTCTAATTAAAGAAAAACATTTCTTTCAATATCATTAACTAAAATAATCATCACTATGAAGATTCAAAACTCAAAACAATGACAAACTCATAATGATTCATGACTCATAACTCTTTAAAGTCAAAATGCATGATGATATGTAAGTAACAAGAATCACGATAGTCAAGCTCATATTAGAATATAAGAGGTCAGAATTTTAAGACAACAGTGAAGCTTCAATCTTAATAATACCAGATTTTATAACAAGAATATTGTTGAAAGTGATTCCAAAAGTGTAAACGGTGTGTGTCTATATACACACATGAAAAAAATTGTAAAAAAAAGTTTTGTTTATCAATGTTTTCTGCATTTCAGGTTGTAGTCCTATGCACAACGAATCATTAGATTCACCAAATTCAAGAGATTCCAACACAACTCATCTGACTCTGGGGGAGATTCATCATTAAAAAAAAAAATTCATTGCATGATTTGGATCGAATCACAAATTGAAAGATTCTCATAACCATGGTGTGTTTGATAATGGTAAAAGTTTTAGCATTGAAATTCAACACTTAAAAGCACATTAAGCAATGAATTCATTGTGTTTGAAAAGCCTATCATTTTAAGCACTAATTTTGTTAACTATTTAAGATAGTAAAATTACCTTTAACTATTTAATATTTTGTTGTTGATATTTTTGTTCCACATTGATTTATAATATTAATGATTTAGATGCAAAAAATTAAATTAAAAATAAACTCACTAATGTAAACAATAATACAAGAAGTAAATAATGTATAAATAAAAAAAAAATTAACATAGTAATCCTTAATACTTAGGCTTAATTATAATTTTGGTCCCCTTACTATACAAATTGGTCACATTTGGTCCCCCTAATATACAATATTCTATTTTAGTCCCTCTAATATACAAATTGAACTAAATCATGTCCAAATTGATAACTTCCATCAGATTGAAGACAAAAAAATCCTAGTTGACACATAAAACTCCATTGGTGTTATAAGCTGGCAGTCACTCAAAGGAAAATTAACTCACCTTGCCACGTCAAAGAACGTGCAAATCACATGACCTACCCAAGGCATGAAAACATCCCTGATTTGGCCTTCATCATCATGTGACTCATTAATTTCCCTTTAACTAACCGACAACTAAGGACCTAGTAGGAGCTCTGTGCCAATCAGAATTTTTAGTCTTCAATTTGATTGAAGTTACAAATACGGACCCTATTTGGTCCAATTTGTGTACCAGAGAGACCAAATGAGAATCTAATATTTAAAGGGGAGCAAATGCAATCAACTTATTTATTAGGATGACCAAAAATTATAATTAAGCCTAATACTCATATAATTGCTATTAAATGTCCAAAGTAAGCATGCAATAACTATGAGAGATTGCTGTTTGTATATACTATATTCTTTATACAAACATGCTAAAAGATTGAAATGATCAACATACTATACTTTGTGTTGCTATATGAATAGTTTATACATTTAAATAGGTGAAGTTAGTACATAAATTGGATCAGTTTACATCAAATTGAACTAAGTGCAGTAGTATTGCAAATGGCACAACTCACTGGGTTGCGCCATTTGCAGAAGAGACCAACTATTAATCAGCAAAAATGAAAGCATAGAAGACTGCAAGAAATCTGAACAACACGGGCAGTTGCAGATTGCATGGAAAGGAAAAACCATATATTAGTTTGACCAAATCCTGACTGCAAAAATGCTGGACAATGGAAAATTGTTGTCTGCATTCTGAGATCACCTAAAAACTATGCCTTTTAGGTTTATGTATGGATTCAGGTTTATTATGAACCTATTTTTTAGGGATTTGGCTTAAACTATATCTAGGGTTAAGTTTATGGTTACACAGCTTTCAAGATATAGAAAATAATTTCAAATAATCATTTGATCTGAAAGCTTGATAGATGGTTTAAAGAAGGCCACCCAAGATGCAAAGTCTGATTGAAATAGTAGCACAGAATTCACTAAGATCGCAAGACTAAATCCGTTTTCAGGCTTACAGGTGTCTAGCAAAGAAACGTATATCTCTAATTATTCTTACCACTGTTGCTAATTTAATAGTGTCACTAACTTTCTACAAGTCATGAAATTCCAATCGTAGAAACAAAAAATAGTTAGTGAAAGGAAGTAGAATTTGAGACATACAAACCACTAAAGGTAGCCAACGAATCAAAGTGCGAACATACACTGCAAGTAAGCAACTACTGAAAATTCAAACTACACACATGTGGCACATTAAACTAGAGCTACAAAAGATTTAAACTTCACCATCCAATTCAGGTGCTTTATTTCGAATGTCTGATAAAGAAATCGAATTAATGAAAAATCAAGCAACTAAACGTCGTTTTGATTCCGTCATACAACCCAAATTTTTTGGCTCCCTTAACAAAGGATACAAAATGGAGGAGGATTTAAAAGAAACAACTGAGTATCGAAGTGTATCCAACATTACGCTACCGTATCCATCAAGACTAAACCCAAATCTAAGAAAAAAAAATTTAAGAAACTAACCCAGATCAAAATCAGAAACAAATAGAAGGAAAACAAAACAAGATCAAAAGCAAGAAACACAACGACCTATTGTAAAAAAATCAGAGCGGAACAGCAAAAGAGAAGAGATTGAAGAAACTGAAGTTGGTGTGAGATGGCAAATACCTTCCTTCCTTTGTCTCCATGAGTTGCTTCTTTCAGTGGTCCCAAAAATCGCAAACCTGAGTTGCTTCTTTTGTTCAGCCTTCTTGAAGGATAATGAACAGGCAGAGGGGAAAGGCTTGTCCGATGATAACACCGACATGCTCCACCCCTAATTTTATTTTATTCTTTTACCAAACGGACCAAACCCTTCAGAACTTCAAAAAAAAATTACAATGGACTTAAAGGGTAAGTACTGACTAGGCTAAGAAAGCCCAGCTTAAATTTGATTCTTTTTATTTATTTTCATAACTATAGTTTTTATTATTTATTATCTATTATATTTATTGTTTATTTACACTTATTTCTTCATTTAATTAAATATTTATTTTTTATCATTATAATATTAAATAATAATAATAAGGATATGCACTTTTCTACTATTAACATTAATAATTCTATAAAAAAATAACAATTAAAATAATAAATAATCAAAATAATTTTACTAATATGTATTTTTAATTAATATAATTAAATGGATGCAATCTTATTTTTAATTTATATATAAATAAATTTTATATATACACAAAAATAAAGTAAATTTATAACACTCAAATCTATTAGCCGCATAACAAAGCTGACAGCTCCTAATAATATTATTATTATTATCCCATCAAAGGAGTTGTTGCTTACTAAAACGTAAGAATTAAAACCTTCCTTTTTATATTAATAGAGGATTTATTTTCCTATTTTTGTTACACTGGGGTGATATTATTATTTTTTTCCTTTTTTTTCTGCGCTTTTCCTATTTTTCAAAGTTTATTACTAGTATATTTAGTTCAATCATCACTAACCTATCTACGTGACAGCAGAAGTTTACCCTGAAAATACTACTTTCCTTAACCAACATGTTTAGCGTTGTAGCTATCTATACAACTTTGCTGAGTTCAAATCAGGTTTGAAAATAGTCACTAAATACGCATACAATCCAAAAAGACATACAAAAGACGCTCCTTATGAAAATCCCATAAATGCAGCAAATAAAAAATGCCCTATTGTACCAAATTATTACCAAGGAACGTCTTGTTCTTCCAAAGAAAAAGGACTGTGGATGGTCCTAAACATATCCAAACAGACTGTTAAAGTAGTCCATGGCGAACAGGTTTGGAATGCTTGGACCTATCATCAGTGGCTCCGCCCAAACGCCATATAATATCCGACCCTCATGAAGGTTCAACAGAATAACAAACTGGAAGTGAACCTCAACTGTCCCCATAGATTACCCTATAACAGTTGTCCATGTGTCGTCTTATATAGGCATCTTGAGCACGATTTCCGGTACCTAGTGTGGAGTCTGGAAAAAAAAATAAATTATTTATGAGCAAGTCATTGACCTAGTGAATGTGACTTATACAAGTGAACTGTAATTTCAATATATATTTCATTGTTAATTCTAGTTATTATTAGAGCAATATGCATTAATAATTCTTGATAAATTCCTAATCTACGGGTGTGTGTAGACCTGCATAAGGAAAAAATACCAATGACGATAGGTGAACGGTTGCTGAAAAATACTTCTATGCTTAAGCTTAAGTCAATAAACTAGTATATTATAGGCAAATAATTTATAAAAATGTCTAAGCGTTTTTTGGGGAATGCCTAATATGTTTATATAGGCATGCAGTCAAGGGCAAAAAAGTCAAACGAGATGAATAAGACGGTATAGTTGATGATTGGTACAGGCTACTAACATAACAAGAATGTACTATCTTATGTGCTCCTAAGGAAGTGATTATTGGGGGACATGATCGTATTGTATAAGGTGTTAAACAGTTGTCAAACGAAGCGTGGTCATGCATGGGTGAGTATTGGTGTGAAGAAAGGTGGGTTGATCAACCATATAGCATAGGACTTTTAAACGATTGAATTGGGTGTTTAAGGTGATTATTGTTGAGTGAAAGAGTCAACAAAGTTTTAACATTATCATTTGCCTCTCACCCTCAAGGTCGTTTAGAAAGGGGCAAACATGGTCTAAGGTCCCCTATAGGGCAAAGACACTTCACTTATCTTTGTGCTAGTGTGTTTGATGGTTATCTCGAGTAGGGATGACAATGAACCCCGGCTGGGCGGGGATCCAACAAGAAATCCCCATTTGGGGCTGGGATCAGGGGGCACTATTCGGGGAACGGGGATGGGGAACGGGAAAAAAATTTCCCCGAATGAATTTCTAGGTTGGGGCGAGGAGCATAATCCCCACCCCGATCCCCGCCTCGAAATGTGAAAAGATCAAAATACCCCTCAAACTGTTTAATCAAACCAAGGGTATTATTGTAACTTCCCCACCCTCAGCATACTAAACTAAACACTCTCGGTCTCTCTCTCCCCCGCATCCTCTCTTCCCCGAATTTGCCCTAGCGCTCGCTTGGCTCGCTGCATTCCAGTCTTCCAGAATCCATACCCACACTGCGCCTCCTCTCTCCGTCCTTATTTCTTTGTTTTTCCAGTGTCAACCTGAGATCGATCCGCCAAAGGACTTGTAGATTGGTTGGTCTTCACTCCAGTCTTATCTTTGGTATGGTGTTCATCGAATTTACCTTTTTTTGGGATTATAATTGTTTCGATATTTAGGGTTTTAGTTGATCTAGTGTTTAATGAAGCTTTAACAACATTTGAATTTGATGTCAAAATTGAAACAAGATTCTTTTTATTTCTGAAAAGGATATCATTAAT
>JANHAO010009796.1:0-18111 GCA_026873985.1 Saraca asoca
ATTTCTTAGGATGATTTTGGCTTAATTGGATGCTTAATCTTTTTAACCTTAATCAACCAAATGCTAGATGCTTATCTAGTAGAGGGCTCATTAATCATTTCAAGGCTTCTTGCCATGATTTAAGGCCAGAAATATGATTAACAATTGAATGAATATCTAGTGATCAAGGGTACATTAATCTCAAGTTTAGTTGATTCCCTTGGGCTGGTTGTTTGCTTGCTCTTGTTTACATTCCTACATTGTTGTTTGCTATTAGAATAGTTACTATCAATTCCCCCCTCCATTTTTATCTCTTAATCTAATTGCTATTATTAGAATGATCCAAGGGCTCGACCCGATGTTACCTTATGCTACAAGTAGTAGGATAGATCGATTATAAATTTTCTAATTTTGATTGGATTCAGCAACCATCAATCAAAAAAGTAGAACTGGTTTTGCATTCCATTTTGGAGATGCAACATTCACTTGGTGTTTAAAGATGTAGTCAATTGTTACCTTATCAACTTGTGAAGCAAAATATGTTGTAGCATCTTATTGTGTTTTTCATGCAATGTGGTTATGAAGACTATTAGAAGAGTTACAAGTGCTGCAAGAAGAAGCAACTCAAATTATCCAGTCCACAATGAAAGACCAAAGCATATTGATGTGCAATTTCATTTCATTAAGGAGTAAATTACTTCCAAGGAAGTTGAACTAGTGCACATGAGATCAAAAGAACAAGTTGTAGATATTTTCACAAAAGTGTTGAAGATAGAATATCTTCAAAGACTGTGTCAAATGCTTAGGGTGATTGTACTTGGGGGAACAAATTTAAGGAGGCAAATGTTGATGGTAGCTAAACTTGTTCCCAAAAAGTAGAGAAACTAGTGGCCAATATGCAAGCTGTAGATTGAACAATACGCTAGCTATAATATGCAAATGGGGTAACTGAAATTGTAAAGATAAGATCAACTTTTGTTTTTGACAAATCGAAGGATGGAATAAGTAGCTAGTTGGCACTTAGCACCGATTACATGCAACCTTTTGATTTTTTTAATTTAGCAAGTTGATAACTTTGGAAGAAGCTGAAACATGTAGTAGCAGCCTTTGTATTATTTTATTACAAGTTAGTTGGTAGATTTGCCTATAAATACCAACCATTCTTAATTAAAGAAGTTAGGGAGTACTATGAGTGTGCGATTGGAAACAAAGTGTATTGAGTGAAGAATGTTTTAGATAAGTGAAGATTATTGAGAGAAAAAAATAGAGTGAAATCTTGAGTGATGGAAAAATTTGTGATAGTGGGATAATTGTATTAGTAAGTTATATTTACTATTATATGGATTTTCCATAAGCATGTTTTGGACTGGTCAAGGTCCAATTGGAAGCCCACTTAGACCGATGGAGGTCTTGGATAGAGTCCAAGGTTGCTAAGTGAGAACTCTCGACCGTCAGGTACGAGCTGGAGGCATTTCATGACATCATAGAAGAAAGGATACAGCTTGCTGAAGAGACTCCCGACCCTACAATAAAGGGCCTGCGATCTTCTAAAGAGCAACCAAGTACAAATGACGAGGTCAGCCAGAGCTATTAGCTTGCTCAGCTTCCAGCTTGCCCACTAACAATGGATGCCTAAATGGAACCCAGTCAGCAATCCAAGGCACACGTCTCCAACTGATAGCTTAGCCTCCAAACTTACATATCGGCCCCTCGGATATTCGATAATGATTTATCCAACATTAATTATTCGGTGCCAAGCATTAAATACTCGAGACGGTAGAAGTAATCATTTTTGCTACTCACTAAATTACACTTGTAACCCTCCCCCTTTCTATAAATAGAGGGAGGAGCTCATCATAGAGAGGGTAAGAAGACATAGGTGCAGAAACTCTGCCTAAATAGAGAGTGAGCACTGTTCACCAAGATAAAACTCTATTATTGTATCCATACTTTGTAAAACCATTCTCCTCAGAGAATAATAAAAGATCGCCGTGGACATAGGGGCCAAATTGGCTGTAGCCGAATCACGATAAACTCCTGGTGTTGTTGACTTCTCTTCTTCTTCTTCACTACTTTCTTTTACTATTCACTGTCTTGTTTATCCTAGTCAGGGGAAACGCTGAACTCAATCAATTGATCAGATATTGGTGTCAACATTTTGGTGCTAGAAGGAGGGCCCCCATTGCACATTCTCCATTTTTACTCCCTGATAAGCTATTTCAGACGTGATGGCAAGAGAAAAGGCTACCAGGAGTGCAGGAGTTCCAACTGGCTAGCCCCAAGGTTAGATGCAACAACGAGATGTAGCTGCTCCCACGACAGGTGCCGACACTGGCACAACTTCCTTTGCCAAACATCAACCAATAGTCCGTGAAACTGATGAGGTTTAAGCTTGGCAACAGCGCCAAGAGGCACTCGATCGGCACCAGGAAGAATTAGAAAGCACAATGAAGGACCAATAGTCCATGAAACTGATGAGGTTTAAGCTTGGCAACAGCGCCAAGAGGCACTCGATCGGTACCAAGAAGCACTAGAAAGCACAATGAAGGAATTGGCCAATATGGTCCGAATGTTACCTCAAACACGTGCCCAGGGTGCACTAAGGCAAGGTGAAGTGGTTGCACCCAAAGCCAGACATCATCAGTTAGGACCTCAATATGAAGAGCAAGCTAGGGTCGAACGGCTTTGAACCAGCTCATTATGCTCTTACAATTTACGTCGAAAGTTTGAAACCCATCGGGATCAGGAGGATGACTCCCAGTGTGGAAGCTAGCACAAGAGTGAAAGCTTGCATGAAACTGATAGCAAGAAAGACACGGATTGTGACTCGTCTAATAATGGGCGAGATAAGAAGCATAAAACTTTAGACCGACACTCTCATAGTAGGTGAGAAAAAAGGAGTAGAAAGACCTCCAGCCAACGATCTGAGTCCCAAGACCCTATGGTCAAAGAACTGTTCTAGAGGATGGAGCAACTGGAGAAGAACTCCATATCCCAGGGGAACTGGGAGTCACATGAAGAGAGAACCCTACTCTCCTATTAGATTGAGGCAGAGCCACTTCCCCGCAGATTTAAAATCCTGAACATCCCTCTCTATAATGGGGATAGTGACCCTTACAGCCACCTGGATGCCTTTAACATCCAGATGGACTTACAGACCTCCAATCCATAGGTGAAATGCTGAGTCTTCCCTGCCATGCTCGGAGAAGTATCATGGACATGGTTTAGGAGTCTCCCAGCCTGTAACATAAGGAGCTAGGAGGAGTGCCAAAACATGTTCCTCAACCAATACAGAGCGCTGAAAAGATAGCTCATCCCCTCCTGCCACTTGGTCACCATCTTCCAACGAAAGGATGAGTCACTCAAGGATTACATCGCTAGGTTCCGACAAGAAGTTAGTAATTTGGATAGTCCATTTGACAAGAGTATCCTCACAGCAATCTCAATTGGACTCCGAAAGAATGAAAAATTATATGAGGACATATATAAGTCCTCGATGAAAAGCCTAGGTGAGTTTTACAAGTGAGCCGCCAAGGAGATCCGGTGGGAGGAAACCTTCGGCCCAAAGAAGCCGAGCAAGAAAGAAGAAACTGGTGCCTCTAATCGAGGTAGGAAAAGGAATGGAGGAGAAGCAGCAAGGATAGCCAAAAAGGGGGATCTGGAGGTTGAAATGCAAAGAAGGCCTGGAGTGAATATTTTCCGTATCAACATCGCTACAACACTTATATTGTCCTATCAGATGCACCAGACAAGATCTATGCGATCGAGAGGGATAACGAAGACTTCGGCAGGCCCAGGCTGATGAAGACCCCCATTGAGAAGAGGAACCATAACAAGTTTTATGCCTATCACAATGAGGTTAGGCACAACATGTCGGATTGCTGGGCATTGGAAAACACCATCAAAGACCTCATTAAAAGAGGCCACCTGAGAGACTACATATGAGATCCTTTGGTCAGCGACCCCCGCATCCCCGACAAACTACGTCGTAATGCTGTCAAACTCTTGAGCATGAGGAAACACCATCCATGAGGACCATTTTCACCATACACGGAGGACCCCATATTGCTAGCACCTTGAACTGATCACGCGCTCGTTACGTACGAGTGGTAGGCCACATCCTTCTAATGAGTCATGTGGAGCACAAAAGACTCACTAAGAAGGCCAAGATATCCCACAACAACATTTCCTTCATAGAAGAGGATGCACAAGAGGTCCATTACCCTCACAATGATGCCATAGTCATCCGGGCGAAGATCGACAATACCAATGTAAGAAGGATCATGGTGGATACTGGGAGCTCTGTTAATGTAATGTACAAAGGGTGCTATGACCAGATGGGCATGAACGAGAATCAACTGGACCCATCACTTGGGCCCCTTTATGGCTTCACTGGAGATGGAATACTCCTAGTAGGATAGATCAAGCTCCTACTTACTCTAGCAGATCATGACAAACAAGCAACTGTCATAGCAGATTTCTTGATTATAAATTGTCCCTCGACTTATAATGTGGTGCTGGGATGACCTACCATGAATGACTTCAACATGGTAACATTAACTAGGATGCTAACCATTAAGTTCTTGACCCCGGGCGGAATTGGGTGCACGCACAGAGAGCAACAAGTAGCCCGATGCTGCTATGAAGAGGCAGTTAAACTCAAGGTCTAAGGGAAGAAGGTAAATTTTGTGTCTGGGGGAGAGCCTTGAATGACAAGTGAGAAAGGGGTCAGCTATGACCTCGACCCTCAAGAGGTGGATGCTGAGCGAGCCACTAGGCTAGTTGAAGAACTAGAGGATGTACGAGTGAATGAGGCTGATGCATAGAGATGCCTCAAGTAGGGAAAATTCCTAGCACCCGAAGTAAAGGAACAATTGATGAGTTTTCTTAAAGAAAATGTGGATGTTTTTGCCTGGAATCACGAAGACATGGAGGGTATCGATCCAAGCATAATGTCACATAGACTAAACATTGACCCCCAGGCCAATCTAGTTTATCAGAAGAGAAGATCGATGACCGCCGAGCATTAAATGGCACTTAAAGAAGAGGTGGACAAGCTTCTAGCAAACAACTTCATTTGAGAGGCATGGTATCCCACTTAGGTGGCTAACCCTGTACTCCTCAAAAAGAAAAAAAGGAAGTGGAGAACATGTATTGACTTCATCGATCTCAACAAAGCATGCCCTAAAGACAACTTTCCTTTGCCAGGGAAGGACCAACTAGTAGATGCCGCAGCAGGACATAAACTGCTTAGCTTCATGGATGCCTACTTGAGGTACAATTAGATCCCAATGGCCGCACAAGATGAAGAGCATATCGCCTTTATCACCGACCACGTGCTGTATTGTTACAAAGTGATGCCCTTCGGACTTAAAAACACAAGGGCAACCTATCAGTGGTTGGTGAACATGATGTTCCAAGAACAGATCGACAAGACTATGGAGGTATATGTAGATGACATGCTGGTGAAATCCAAATAGCTTGTCGATCATGGCCATGACCTTGACGCAATGTTTCAAACCCTGAGGAGGTACTAGATGAAGCTTAACCTGCATAAGTGTGCATTCGGAGTAGCCTCAGACAAGTTCCTCATATTCATTATGAACAATAGAGGGATCAAAGCAAACCCAGAGAAAATCAAGGCATTGCTCGATATGCATTTTCCCACGAGACCAAAAGACGTCCAAAGCCTAAATGGTTAGGTCGCAATGCTTAGCAGGTTCATCTCCAAGGCAACAGACAAATGTGTTCCCTTCTTCGACGTCCTCAAAAGGGCGAGGGGGTTTAAGTGGACCCCTGAATGTGAGGTTGTATTTTAGGAACTTAAGACATATCTTGGGCAAGCACCTCTCCCTTCTAAGCCAAAAGAGGGCAAAAATTTGACCGTGTACTTGGGAGTGTCCCAGCATGCCTTGAGCATGATGGTTACATGAGAAGAAGGAGGAATTCAACTCCCTATCTACTATGTGAGCAAGAGATTGCTGGATGCAGAGATAAGATATTCACCCATGGAGAAGCTTGTCTATTACTTGTTCATTGCCTCAAGGAAAGTACGACCCTATTTTCAAGCCCATAGCATCAAGGTCCTCACTCAGTACCCACTAAGACAAGTTCTGCAAAAGATGGATGCCTCAGGATGACTCCTTAAGTGGGTAATAGAGCTCACATAGTTTGACATTGAGTATAAGCTTAGAATGGCTATCAAAGGCCAAGCACTAGCTAATTTCATTACCGAATTCATAGGCCCCATCTAAAGCAAGGCAGAAGTCCCTGAGGCCCCATAGTGGGAACTATTTATCAACAAGTCATCTATCGATTAAAGGGCCGAAGTAGGAATGCTTCTTACCAGTTTGGAAGGACACAAGGTCTTCAATGCCTTGATGTTTGGCTTTCAGGCCACAAACAATGAAGCTAAGTATGAGGCTTTACTATCGGGCTTACGACTAGCCAGAGAGGTGTACGCCGAGAGAATAAAGAATTTTAGTAACTCACAATTAATTGTTCATCAAATAAAAGGCAAATACCAAGCTCGAGGGGAGAAAATGATGAGATATCTCTGCAAAGTCCAAGAATTGTTAGGCTCCTTCCAATAGCTCAAGATCACTCAAATTTCGTGAGCCCAAAATACGCATGCAGACACTTTGGCTCGCCTATCTACCACTAACGATCCAGACCTTATAGGAGTGATATCAGCAGAGCTTCTTCCACCCCCAAGTGTTGAACAACAAGACATCATCATGGCAATTGTTAGAATGCCAACTCCTGGATGAATCTAATCCTAGACTACCTATAGAATGAGAAGATGCCAGAAGACAGACTCAAGGGGCGACACCTACGAGCTCGAGCAGCCAGATATTGCATCTATGATGATACGTTTTGCAAGAGAGGGTTCATGACCCCACTTCTAAGATGCATAGATGGCAAAGATTATAGTATTGTCTTTGAAGATATTCATGCAGGACATTGTGGAAACCATACTGGAGGGCTCTCCTTAGCACAAAAAGCCCTTCGATAGGGATTCTACTGGCTGACAATGAAGCAAGACACTATCAACCTCGTCAAGAGGTGCGACAAGTGCCATTGGTTCTTAAAGGACGAGCTCCACCAGCTTACCTAAAGCAAATGACAAGCCCATGGCCATTTGCAATTTGGGGAGATAGATTTGATCGGACCACTTTCTAAGGCATGGGGAAACTGTAAATACACGATAGTGGCGGTGGACTACTTCACCAAATGGGTGGAGGCAAAAGAACTCATTGAAATCTCATCTTCAAAGGTCGAGAAGTTCGTTTGGAATGACATCATTTATAGGTTTGGGGTCCCTTAGCAGATTCTCACTGATAATGGGACCTAGTTCACTAGCGAGCAGTTTATCAAGTTCTATGAAGACCTCAAGATTATCAAGAACTTCACAACCATAGACGACCCACAGGCTAATGGGCAAGTAGAAGCCGTCAACAAGATCATAAAAAAGATCTTAAAGACAAAGTTAGAGGCTAAAAAGGGGGCTTAGTAGATGAATTACAATTAGTACTATGGGCCTATAGGACTACGCCTAATAGCTCCATAGGGGAAACCCCCTTCTCATTGGTATACAGAGGCAAGGCATTGATTCCCGTAGAACTTGAAGTTACTACACAGCGAAGAATCACCTTTGATCTAGAAGATAATAACCAACTGCTCACAATGAACCTAGACTTCTTGGAAGAAGCAAGAGAAAAAGCTAGCCTTAGGGTTGCAGCTCACCAGCGGCGCATAGTAAGATATTACAATCATAGAGTGCGAGCTCAAAAGTTTAAACCTAGAGATCTCATTTTGCATCTCGTCCTCCTCGAAGCCCGCAAACCCAGTGAGGGGACCCTAGGACCAAATTGGGAAGGTCCATATATCATCAAAAGGATTATGAGTGATGGAGCATACCATCTGGTGGATATGAATGGAACAAAATTCCCCTGCACATGGAATACTGAGCACCTCTACTGTTATTACTAATAAGTGTCTCGGTAACTTATAATTGATTCATTGTACACATGAATGTAATTCTTTTGATTCTTCAAAATAAGATTAGAGATTTTTATGTTAAGATAAATGTTGTACAATGCAACAAAAGTTTACATATCAAACTATTATCTGAGCATGAGTGAATGGGAATCACATAGTCAGTCATGTACGAAAGCAATAGATGTAAGAAGAGATTGGCTTCATCATAAAATTATACGGGTTGTTTATAAGGTTCATTACATATGTCAAAAGTATCAAAAGCCAAATTATACAATTATTGTTCTACGACGATGGGGCCTCGCGAGCTGAGTCTTCAATGGGCTGCGGACTAGAAGTTAGGACATCAAAGGCATCAGGCGCAGGAGCAACATCAGCAACTTGAGAGTCACCCTCTCTCTAATCAATGACCTCTATAGATAAGGCGTGGACCTCGATACCCAGACTCTTCCTTGCTGCTTAAGCTCTCCATCGTTCGACCCCCTTGATGGTTTAGGGGCCAAAGAAGGAGTAGTCAAGGTCAGGATACTTTTGCCACATGGTATAAAGGAATGACTCGAGAACTATCCTCCTTGTCTCTATGGCTATTTCTACTTCATGTGAGGACATCTCGGCCTTAACCTTTGTCGCTCTCTCTTTCAGAAGCTACAACTCTCTTTTCAGCATCGCCACCTCTTCATCAGAAGCCTTGGCCCATTGCTCTACAGCTCGTACTTTCCCTTCGATAGTGCTTGCCAACTTGTTTATATGTCGTAGCTACGTTTGGGCATCAAACAACTCCATCCTCACCTTGTTGAGGTCGTTAGTTACAAGACCAAAATTTATCTCTATATGCTCACAATGTTTCATCTCGTGGGATAGCGTGGTCTCCAACTCCCTCATTTTTCCCCCAAGTTCTTGCACCTCAACTCGACGAGCCTTCATCTCGTTCATGAGGACCGATTTTTCTCTATCTCGGTTCTCACACTCAGCGACAATCTTCAACAATGATAGAATGCCCTGTAAAAACAAACAGTAAGGTTAGACTTGATAATAAAAGAGATGGCTAAGATAAGTAAGAACACATACCGATAGACCTTACTGAGCGGCATATCCTGCTAGCCTCCCAAGGGGAAGATCCTTACTCTCAATCATTGTGATCTTGCCATCATTATCCAAGACCGTAAAGAAATTCTCAATAAATGTCTAGGTGTGCACCTTTATTTTTGATCCGAGCTCAGCCAATGGCCTTGTGAGGTTAACCCCTAATGGGTTTTGAGGGGTCACTTTCTCTCTCTCCCCTGGGCAATCCTTCATTTCTTTTGGGGAGGTCCAGAGGGATTGGGAGAATTAACAGCATGGGTTGCCTCCACCCCTTTAGAGCGTGGCAAAGAGGTTGGATCTGGAAGAGGGACTTCTACAGTAGCAATTGGTTGCTCTGCAATAGTCAAAATTATTTTAGCTTCAGCAGCCACTGGAGCTTCAGAGGTAGGTCTCACTTCAGGAGCTGGGGGCTAATTCGTAGTGACCTGAGTCAAGACGAACACACGGCTCGAAGGAGCATTGTCTTCATTGTCCAATGAAGGTGCTCTGAGAATCAAGTCCATGATCTGATCGTAGTCATCAAAGTTTATTGGCCAAACTTCCCTTAGCTGGTGAATTCCTATCTCACTTGTCGCCACTGTGTTTAGTGGTGGGGCGAGTTTGTGAAAATAGAGAATGTCCTTGCCGAACTTGAAATCGTTTTGGAGACTTCATATGAAGTGAACCAATCTTGATTGTTCAACTCTTCGACCCTGAGTGTTGGTCTCCTATTGATACCATCTACAAAATTGAACAAGAAATTAGAGCTCAGAACTACAAGCCAGAATCCAGAACAAAAGACAAAAGTCAACAAGTAAACAAATTCATTCAAACCCAGCCCACCTACCCAGAATGAGAACAAAATCAAAATTCTTAAGGTATCTTAGCGAAGGGCAGGAGATGTAGAACTAGTGAGTCTTGTAGTGTCCCACATTGGACTTCCCTTTCGCACTCCCCTGCAAGAGGATTTCTTTATAAAGCATTTGCCTCGCCGAAAGATAATAGAGCCCGTCCTTAGAATTTGCACACCTAAGGTCATAAAGATAGCAGAGGATTTCGGGCGATGGTGGTGGACCTTATGGATAAGTGTCAACGAAATCAGCACAATGTATGAATTCAGCATCAATTGGAAGGGGCTAAGCTTTATCTTATTTAAAAAACAATGATGAAAGGTTGGATAGGGAATTTTAATCCCACGAAGAGATGCGGGATGCCAATAGCTATAAAGCCATGGGGAGGATGAGTGGTGTAATCTTCAGGAGCAGGGACCATGACACTACACCTCTTAGGAATCTGATTTGATTCGATGACAAAAGTGATATCTTGAACTCGTACAATAGATTTGTAGTGCTTAAATGCATGGTGATCGAGGCGTTGGCTCGATGTCTTCCTCAGGCCTTTAGTGCATCTTGAATGAGAACTCAAGTTCGAAGCAGCTCCCATCCCATTAGATGTCGCAACTTCAACTTGACAAACATTCTCGAATCTAAAGATGAGCCCAGTTCGTCATCCTTGCTCCTAATCAGGTAATGGTGATGTGCATGACCCACTCCCATCTACAAAAGGAAATAAAGAGATCGATAAGTTCATCGAGAGCAAACCATATCGAAACCAGATCTAATAACCCTCTACCCCGTAGGCCATGCACACCCTATGCCACCGCACCGATAACCTAGACTCCAGTAAATAGAAGATATACTCTAAATAGATAATAAAATCTCAGAAGACACAAATAAGTGTCAAGAATCCTAGAATCCACTGGCAACTTGACTATCCTACTGTAATTAGAGACTAGGCATCCGAACCATATCTATTCACCAGCATCAACAATCTCCTAATCAATCGGGCAAAATCAAGTCCCTAATGTCCTACAAAGGAAGAATAATGTGCAAGATGCAAGACTAGAGGGAGCATATCGCAATTGCTAGAGACAAAAAAGTCTGAAGGATTGGGAAATAGCCAGAAGGGAAAATGAAGAATAGTGAAGGCTGGTAGCAAAGCAACTATAACAACGGAAGGACAGATAGGTTGAGAACACCAAAAGCCTAAAATTTTTCAAATGACTAAGTGAGAGAGAGAAGAAGAGCCTTTTGGCTTAAAAGAGAATACAACCTTACCATCGGATCAAAGGGGGTGTCAGTTACCCACAATCCAATGGTCCAGAGAAAATAATGGCCAATAAATGATGATTCAGCTTATGTACGCCAAAAGCTGAAAGTAATAATTATTAGCCGCCATTGGGAAACGAAAACTTGCACGTGTAAAACTAACAAGGGAACTAAACGGTCCGTTGAGATTGCACGTCATGAAGCGCTGGGGCCAGATAAACATCTCACGTTCAAGTAATGCGCTAGCCATGTGTAGAATTCTTGTGCAAGCCATGTCCAAGTAATGTACTTGCCCCGCATAGAATTCTTGCGTGAAATGACCTTGCGTCCAAGTAATGCATTAATCAAACGTAGAATTCTTGTGTAGGTTAGGGGCCCAGATAAACATCTCACGTCTAAGTAATGCACTAGCCATGCATAAAAATCTTTTGCGAGCCATGTCTAAGTAATGTGCTTGCCCTGCACAGAATTCTTGCATGGAATGACCTTGTGTCCAAGTAATGTGTTAATCAGACATGGAATTCTTGCGTAGGTCAAGGGGCTAGATAAACATCTCGCATCCAAGTAATATGCTAGCCATGTGTAGAATTCTTGCGCGAGCTGTGTCCAAGTAATGTGCTTGCCCTGCATAGAATTCTTGCATGGAATAACCTCGTGTCCAAGTAATGCGTTAGTCATACGTAGAATTCTTGCGTGAGCCGGCATGACAAATTGCTGATACAGTACATATCCTTTAAAAGGGAGTTTACTGATTCAAGTCAATTGGCTTAAATTCTAAACAATGAAAGATAATTATCCCATTAGATATTTTACACAATGATTATTGAGTTATGATTTTGCAGGTGTGAATCACATTGCCAATGACAACTAATTAAATTGTCCATACAATGGACTTAAGCATAGAAAGAGCACAAACATGATGCTTAGAATTACAATAAAAGACCGCCTTTAACGAGGCAGATTTACATTAGAAGAGCTGATATACAAAGATAAAGCAAAAGGCCTAAAGCTAACAATCCCGCATAGGGAGGGAAAGCCATATCTTAGGAGGCAAACTCCAATCAGATGAAATGAATGGACTCGACTACTCCTGCCCATAGCCCTTTTTAGTTGACAGATCATTTCCTTACTCCCTAAATACAGAGCAATTTCAAAAGGGACTAGGAACATGGCTAGCAAGGCTGAATTCCACAGAAGAATTGTGAAAAAATAATCCAGGACCTGTACAAAACTTCCCAAAAGCCAAGAAGAGAAGCTGCACAAGGAAGTTACGTGCAACAAACTATCTATGTGTCCGAGACCTCTACAACAAACTATCCATGTCCTGAAAAGGCTTCTTTGAAAGCCAAACCATCAAGGGAATGAAATGCTTAATCAAAGCATCCGTCAAATAACCTCACAAGAAAGGGGGGCTTTACAGACCTTTATAAATCTGCTCGGATGCATCGAATGTTCCAAGAGACACTTGGCTGCCCCGAATCGAATGGCCCAGAAATAATGAAGACTACCACGTGATGGCTGAGATAATGCACAAAAAAAGGCATGGCCTTAGGCATGGGAAATGAAAGCCTGAAAAGATGGAAATGGCATGATGAACTAAGCATAAAGACTGAGTCGTCTTGCAGGTCACGGACGAAGAATTTTGACCACTTGCTGTAACTCCCAACCCGTAAAGTGAGTTGAGAGTTAGGGGGTTATGTTATATGGAGTTTTCGAAAGCACGTTTTGGGCTAGTCAAGGTCCAATTGGAAGCCCACTTAGACCGATGGAGGTCCAGGACAGAGTCCAAAGTTGCTAAGTAAGAACTCTAGGCTGTCAGGTGTGAGGTGGAGGCATCTTGTGACATCATGGAAAAAAGGGTACAGTTCACTGAAGAGACTCCTGACCCCACAGCAAAGGGCCTGCGGTCTTTTGAAGCAGGTACAAATGACGAGGTCAGCCAGAGCTATCAGCCCGCTTAGCCTCTAGGTCGCCCACTAACAATGGATGTCTATACAGAACCCAGTCAGCAATCCAAGGCACACATCTCTAGTTGACAACTCAGCTTTCAAACTTACACATCAGCCCCCTGGATATCCGATAATGATTTGTTCAACATTAATTATCTGACACCAAGCATTAAATACCCATGACTATGGAAGTAATCTTTTTTGCTACTCACTAAATTACACTTGTAACCCTCCCTCTTTCTATAAATAGAGGGAGGAGATCATCATAGAGAGGGTAAGAAGACATGGTCCAGAAACTCTGCCAAAATAGAGAGTGAGCACTGTTCACCAAGAGAAAACTCCATTATTGTATCCATACTCTATAAAACCATTCTCCTCAGAGAATAATAAAAGATCAACATGGACGTAGGGGCCAAACTGGCTTTAGCTGAACCACGATAAACTCCTAGTGTCATTGACTCTTCTTCTTCTTCTTCACTACCTTTTTTTACTATTCACCATCTTATTTATCTTACAGTCAGGGGAAACACTTAACTCAATTGGTTGACCAGATTTTGGTGTCAACATTTACAAAGTTATTAAAGTTTCCAACACTTACGTTTTTTATTTTAATTTTTGCTTTATTTTGTATACTTTTATACATAGTAACCACACACAATTTTCCAACACTTATGCAAATGGGTTGCCTAATTTTGGCTTTGCTTCTTTAATAAGAAGACTTTCTCCAGCGAGTTTGAACTTTTGTTTAGTGAAACTTGACATTTAACCAATGGTTCGAGGAAATGTATTTCCCAATAATAGCACAATGCCTTTTGAGAAATCCCTAATTACATCACTGGCCCAGGAAATCAATTTCATGAACATATCCATCAACAATGCATGAAAAATCAAGCACTTTTTCACCAGGTCTTGGCTAAAACCCTAACCAAGGTAATTAGTACATATCCAAGTCTTTGTTTAATAATAGTAATTGTAGTTTTGTCCATTGTAAAACAAGGGCCACCTAATGGGAACCATGATGGAGGAGAGTTCTTAGGTTTGAGTTTAAGCTTGAAAATTAGGCAGCCTAACCATAATAGACAAGGATGCCTTTCTTAGGCTACTTCAATGCCATTTTCTATCTCTAAAAGTAGTAAGCATTCTTCAACATTGATCAAATTAACCATAAGCAAAAGAATTGTTAGAAATAATAATTTTGTATTTTCTAGGTGTCTAAGTTTATGTGTCTTTTAGAATTATATTATTAAGGTTTAATTGTGTAGTAGCATGTACTTTGCAAAAGAAAGTTTATGTCTCTAGATCTAAGTGATTCATATATGGTAAGGTTCATTATGTCATTTATAGTTGTCAAATGCTCACTTAGGTGATTTTATATACATTTGTATGCCAAATAGTGAAAGATAAAAATATTCCTCTTCCTCCACCAAAGTGGCATCAAGGCTTGGTTCTTTAGAGTTAAGAAATGGATAGTAATGGATTGTGTCCTATCCTAATTCGTCTTCTTACAAGAAAGAATTTTGATTGCTGGTGTATTCACATGAAGGTATTACCTAAAGCACATGGTGTTTGGGAGAGTGTGGAGAGAGGCTACTCTCTGTCATAGGATGAGGCCTTTTTGTCTCAAAATGAAGAAAATGCTTTTGTAAAGGTAAAGCAAAAAGATCAACTAGCCTTTATGTTTATCCATCATGATCTAGATGATTTGAAGTTTGAGATTGTAGTGAATTCAAACACCACAAAACAAGCCTAGCAGAGTTTATAAAGTTTTTCCGAAGAAGAGGAGGAAAAAAAAAGGAAGAATAAACAAGGAATTAAGAAAGAAGACTATAAAAAATTCAATAAAGGGAATGTTGAATTTGTTGAAAAATTAAATTTAAGTCATAAAATCCAAGAAGAGAAAGTTTATGTTTCTAAGGAAGAAGAAGATACTTTATCACTTATGAAAAGAGATGTTGACTTTGAATAAGCTAATAGGATTTGAAAAGTTCAAGAAGTTTTAGCTATTGTTTTGCCTAATCTCTTTGAAGATGGAAAAGATACTATACTACCTTTGAGAGGGATGTAAAGTTCAAAGAATTAACTTGGCATTAAAGAATCCAAGACAAGATAATGTATGATATGTCTTATTTTTTTTGAAAAATGTGAGGTTATGGTTGTAGCCAAAGAGAAATATATTGGCTATGATTTGCTTTTTCTTCTTGGAGAATGTTGTATATACAAAATGGCCTAGCGAGGATGAGTCCCCAAGCGCGACAGAAATCAAAGTTCCTCACTTCAACGAGAAGCCTGCAGCAAGCTTCGCTTCGCCCGTCAAGTGGCAATAGTAAAGTGCTACTAACACCAACCTTGCCTCACTCATCACAATACAACAACACTATAAGGGGATTCAAGTACATTCCGTAAAATAGCCTCCCTCGCGAGGGACGACCTAGTGAAGAAATCACAAGACCGGATCGTGGAGTGATCAACCACTCCGCTCAAGCTCACTTTCTCACTATAGCGACACCCAACTCGCTATAGTGGAATCTGTGACACCTCCAAGCCATAGATCCCCTACTCAGGACATCGAGCAGCAGACATAAGTCTACCACTAACCTAGGGAGACCATTCAGCAGCCGACTTTCTACAGTAGTTGGATTGCAGCCCTTTGGCTGTCTTTTCTCATTTATAGTTTGATGTAACTCCACTGTAGCTGGTAATTAATGTATGTAACCCCTCCTTCCTCTATAAATAGGATTACATTGTTAGAAAGAAGAGAGGGGAATCTTGTAAGCAAAAACTCTATAAATTACTTTACATCAATAAAATCTCCGTTGCGGACGTAGGGTCTAGTGCCACCTAGATTTGGCTGAACCACGTAAATGTGTTGTTTCTCTTTTCCTTCTTCCTCTCTGTTCTCTCTCTTTCACACTTCAAAGGCAGTATTGGGTTCCAAAACTCCCCCTGTTGGCTGAAGTTCAAGTCCTCCATTTGAACCAAATTTCTTGGTCAACATTTTGATGCCATCTGTGGGGACCATCTGCTTCTTGAAGTTTCCACTGTAACCTAATCATGGCCAGAGGAAGAATGACTCGGAGTTCTACAGCTCCAGCTTCTCAGCAACACACCGTTGCGCCTGAAACTTAAGAGGCTCAAATGCCTGACCAGTCTCGATCAACACTAAAAAACACATTCAGAGAATTGGCTGAGACTGTCAAGGTGCTTGCTCAGGCACAAGCACAAAATGCTCAAAGGCAAGAAGAGGTCATGGCATAACTCCAGCAACTTTGTGAGGAAGCTTAGAGAGAAGTCTGCAATGATCATGACAGCTAATGACCGGAAGGCTCACAGTAAGCAAAAAGCTCGATCCCTCAGCGTGAAGATCAGCATCCAGCAATGGAAGAGGTTCTCTAGAGGCTGAAACAGCTAGAAGAGCACCCATGGCCCCAAAGCAATCAACCTCACTGCGAGGAAACCTCACCATTTTCAGTAGAGATCGAGAAGCAACCTCTCCCGTAGAAGCTCGAAGTGGCCGCTATCCTGTTGTACAACAGGAATAGCAATCCAAGCAACCACCTGGATGCATTCAATACTCAAATGGACCTCCAGATGATCGACCCCCTAGTGAAATGTCGCGTCTTCCCCACTACACTAGGTGCAATCCCTCGTGCTTGGTTCAGGTGCCTCCATGCGTGCAACATCGACAGCTGGGAAAAGTGCCAACGAAAATTCGTCGACCAGTATCGGGCACTGAAGAAGCAACTCGTGCCCCCTTGCCACCTTGCGATGATTTTCTAACACAAGGATAAGCTATTCAAGGATTATGTAGCCTGATTCAGGCACGAGGCTAACTCCGTGGAGAATCCCTTGGAGGAAAGTATCCTCACAGCTATCTCAGCGGGACTCCGTAAGGACGACAAGTTGTACAGGAGCCTCTACAAATCCCCCACTTGAGATCTTATTGAATTTTATGATCAAGCAACTAAGCAAATAAGATGAAAAGAAACCTTCAGAATGGAGGAACCCAGGCAAAAAGTGGGTCGTAGTGGTCCCACCGTGAGCAAAAAGAGGAGCAGCGAGAGTCACGACAACCCCACTCTTCATCTTGTAAAGAAAGTAAAACCTCAGCAACTCGGAGGCCGCTTCAAGAGCTATAGCATCTTATCAGACACGTAGGACAAAATTTTTGCCACAGAAAGGCATAACGAGGATTTTGGAAGGTCCAGGCCAATGAAGGCACCCGCCAGGTCCAGGGACCAGAGCAGATTTTGTGCTTACCACAACGAGGCTGGACACACCATCTCAGAGTGCCGTGTGCTAAAAAATGCCATTGAAGGCCTCATTAGAAGGGGTCGGCTACAGGATTACTTGGTAGGCCCATCCAAGCTGCATGCTCAGCAAGCTCAATGAGTTATCACCCAAGAGCTTGAGCCCTTAATCCAAACCATATTTTGATCTTGTAACGCTAGATTGTACTAAGTCACTATATGCTAAATGAATGAAAGATGCCGATTGGCTAGACGATATCTAGATAAAGGAGTTTTCACTCCACCATTGTAGTTCACTACAACAAACGTCTTCACCTCGCTACAGCAAAATCTCTACAACACATTCGCTATAGCGAACGGTATGCACCTCACTACAGCATTCGCTATAGCGAATGGTATTCACCTCGCTACGGCATTCGCTACAGCGAATGGTCTTCACCTCGCCACAACATAATTTCAATAGCGAATGGTATTCACCTCACTACAGCACGTTCTCTACAGCACCATTGTCTTAAGCGAATGGTTTTCACCTTGCTATTACATAACTCAGTGAATGATTTTTACCTCACCATTACTAAAATGAAATCATCATGATTACCTGCAGCTCTAGTACGGGCGAGTGTCTCGTAGCTTTCATGCAATTAAATTTTCGCAATTCTTTTGTGTACATATTCATTACATCTCTGTCAGGTCCCTAATTAAGTAGTATAAGGATTTAAAGAGTGGTAGACAATTTATAAAGCGAAATTCAAATCAGATCTTGCCCTT